>JAUZNK010060541.1:0-14959 GCA_035046665.1 Euphysa ruthae
CAAAAAAATAAATATTATGTGAAATTTAGATATGTGATTGAAAGGCCGGAGATACTCAATGGCGATGGCTAAATAGAAGTTACACCTATTTGAATTAATTTGAAGTATATATTTACTTACAGGACTATATATACATTACAGTACTTGAAAGAGCAAAAACTATAAATTGAAATAATAACCCATAGCCCCCAACTTCAACCTGTCGTTACCGCTTAGCCTAAACAAAACAAACAGAAACTACCGTATAAGACAAAAGGTCGCCAATCATTGAAGAATTTATAAATCAAATAGTAAAACTGAACGCTGTTCACTTCAAGCAACGAAACATTAATACCTCTGTTACTGCATGTTTGAGAACAAATATTAACAAGAGAATTTAAGGATTTATTCCATTCAGCAACACATTGATACTTAATAGAATATTTACCATAAGTAACGCCATTAATGTTGGGAACGGTAAGATTGCCATTAACAGCACGACGTGTCGAGTAGTTATGGAACGTACATGTTTAAATAAAGAAGTTCGAAATAGCACACAGAAGTAATAATTTCGTGGAGTCACAACAAATCTTATATTAGCAATTTTGACAAGAGTAGTAAAGGTAGGAATGCGAAATTCTAAAAAGGCAGCAGAAGTATGAGATCGAAAAGGTTGAAAATTTATTATTCTGTGAGAGCAGCGTTGAAGTGAAAGTGTTTTGTCAATGTGATGACCACTGTGTTAACCCCAGACCTGCCAGCAGTAATTTAAGTGAGATTGCAAAATTGCGAAGTAGAGAGAACTAAGAGTGACTTTATCAATAAAATGTCTTTACAAAGCATGCTATCAGACCTACTAAGTTTCTTACAAAGTTCACTAACACGAGGTTCCCATGAAAGATTTTATCAATTAAAACTCCAAGATAATTTGTATAAAAAGTTGGAAAAATACGTTTACCATTAAGCTTGATTTTTATATTAAAGTTGGCTAATTTTCTTTGATTTTGGAATATAATGAACTCTGTTTTATCAACATTTAATTATATAAGATTAAGGTTGGTTAAATACCAACCAACTAAACCACGAAGAGCGTAATTAACTTTCTTAAATAACAGATTCCAGTCTAAAGATCCTTATCTTGTTCAAAAACAAAACTTTTAATTTATCTGAAGAGGTAGGTTTTGTCCATGTTCAGTAGTATTTCATTTGGGTAGCAAATAAACGTTTGGTGTGTTTGTGTTATAATATTTTATTTGTATTGTTAAACAATTAATATTAAATATAGCAATGGGAAATGTCCGTCGGGGAACTGTCCTAGAATCACTCAGGAACCACTGAGAATTTACAAACATGTCAATATCAGACAGCTTGGAGCCAATCATGAGATTGAGAGTTAACTGGACTCAGTAAAGATGCATAAAAATACGTTCGAGCAATCGTTTTGAATCATGTTCTCCAAAAATGAAGACCGTATCTGAAAATTTAAAAACCTGTAAACAGCTTACAATGCTCTTATATATTTTAAGGCTAGAAGTTCCTTTAAATGGGGGTTTAAAAAAAAAAAAAAAAAAATTGCCGTGAAATTTCCATTATAAATCGTTTAACATGTAGACGATTTATTAAATCAGAAAGACTGTTTCATCCCTTAAATACCATGACAAGTAATTTAATACCGTTATTTTTTATAGAATTCGAAACGACAACGGCGTGCAGTTGACTCACTTAGTTGCACAACGCAATTGGTTAGCAGCCAAACTTCAGTAGGAGTTTACTTTACTTTAACATTGTAACTGAAAAAATAATTTTCGACTTTAAAGCCTTTTGACATGGGAACGTTCACACTGATTAGCCTGGCCTTTTTTATCTATGAATGCTGTTCTGGGAAAGCATTTCGAATCTTTCAAAATAAGTTTCACAATTCGACCCGTGCAAGCTAAATTAAAGTTTAAAAACTAATTTGGTGCTCATCTCCAGGAATTTCAAAGCAATAAACATTCTAAAACGCTTTCATAAAAAAATTCAAGCATATTCAAAATAATCATTTAAAAAAAATTATCTAAATTATCTATATTTCTGACATCAAGTCAAACTCTTTAACCTTTCTTTTTAAGGAAACCCTGGTTTAGATCCTGTATCATTCTATTTTGATTATTTTCCATGTGAATCATGGCCATAAGGAATTATTTTCCAATTGCATGATGGTTATGAAAAAAAAGTTTAGATCCAAAATGCAAGATGCTTTTATTGTTGACTAGGAATTTTTTAAATTGTTGTATTTCTATTTTAGTGCTTGGATTATGTTAGTGATATTTCGACATTTCAACATAACAATCTGTATCCAATTTCTAACAGTGACTCAGCTCGAAAAAAGCGACAAGACTTCCTCAAAAGTGTCCCTAATCTGCTTAAATGTCTGTGCAAAAGCGGGAAAGATGAAGAAGTAAAAGGAAGCAATTTTTTATTCGCTTGCAAGAAGATTTCAGAAAATCAAGTGAATGCTACCTTCTTTGGTGGTAATTATGTATTTCCATCAATGTCAAACATTTTTTACTAACAAAAATCTCATAGTTCACGTCAGAAACATATCGCCTTTAAGCACTACCTGATAGTAGAAATGCAAAAAAAAAAAAAAAAAGAAAAAACAAATATTTGAAATTAGTGCATAAACTTTCGCCATTTTCGCAAAAGTTTCTGCCTGCGAAATATTTCTAACCCATAAATCGTTTGAGTTTTTTCTCGCGAAATCGAAGATAATTATCAATTTGCGAGATTTTTCCTGAGAAAAAAGGTTTAAGTTCTCGTTCTACGAAGCACCAGATAAATGTTACAGAAATATATTACAGTGTTAATTAACAGGGGAGGTGTAGTCAATACCACAGTGGCAAATACTACCGCCAAATCACTGATGATTCATTCATTCATTTATTTATTTAGCGTTAGTAACGCTTACATAGTTGTATATGAATATAATTATATATTAATAAACACTAATATAGAACAACAAATTAAAAAATTTTTTTATATGTAAATTATAAAATAATTAATAATAAAACAAAAACACGCAAAGAACTAATTAACGGCATATACATGATTTGCAGATCCATGCCTTAATAGCTGATTTAAAATAAGGCGAAGATTGCAGCTTTTGTAGCGTAGGGGAAGACTATTCCAAAGAAAACACGCTTTAAAAGTTTGTGCCATAACTAGATGACCAAATACTCGAATATGATGACGTAGATGTTGATTCTTTCCACTAGGCAAAAATTCTTTCCACCGGGATGAACTTCGTAAGACGAAGAAAAACATTATCTAATGTAAACATTACAGATGGAGCTCGTCAAGAAATATAATTTTTATTTCTTCATGACATAGTATCAAAAGTGAAAAAAAATGACATACCAATCGGACTTAATCGTGAATCTCTATCAGACGCTAGTTGGAGACGAAGCCCTTGCGAAAAAAGGTACACAGTCAGTCACAATACAAGGGAGTTTGGATAAACGTGCTATTACGGGAACATTCGCAATTTCACTAAGAGAAAATTTCTTTCCTTTTCAATTGATATACGGTGGAACGACGACGCAGCGTACCCTAAAATTCAAATTTCCGGAAGGATTCTGAATAAGTTTTAAACTAAAACAATATTCTAATACAGAGGAATCGCTAAAGTATTTTAAAGAGGTCATAGTCCCTCAAGTGAAAAAACAAAGGAACTCTTGAATCTTTCCACTGATCATAAAGTCCTTGTAATCATGGATGTCTTCACCGGTCAAATGACTACAGCTGTTTTTGAAGCATTTTAAAAAGCAAAGATTTGCATCGTGTATGTACCTGCCAATATGACGAAATATTACCAGTCACTTGAATTGACGGTATATGGATATGACAAACGATTCTTTAAGCGATGATTTAACGAATGACACTCTGAACAGGTGAAAGCCCAGTTAGGGAACTGAGTCCTGAGGACATCGAAGTTGGCCTACAATTTACTAAAATTAAAGCCGTTCATGCTCCATGGATTTTCGATCCATGTGACAACCATATGACAACACCGAAAGGAAAGGAAATCATTAGAAGTGCATGGAAAGCTGCTGGCATTTCTGATACAATAGAGTTTGACTCAAACAAAATGCTGCCAATTGATCTTTTTGCTGATATTGATCCAATTTTTAACCCTCGAAATGAGATATCCGAAGATTGTTATCTTTTATCAATTTGCGATATACCAGTTGAGGAGTTAGAGGACTTCACTCGGAGAAAGATTGAAATTGAAAGTGACGACGAGTCAGAATGAGAGAATCATGAAAGACATGCCGGTGATAAAAAATGGATGCATCAACAGATTATCATGAAATGCAAAAATGTTTGATAATTTGAATTGAAGCTTTTCCTCCCATTTTTTTGCCTTTCGAGAATGTTTTTTCATGCAAGATTGAAGATACTTTTTCAATTGCAAAGGTTTTTTGCGCGAAAGTCTTACTAAAAACTGCCATTTGCGAAAGTTATTGGTATAAATATCGCGTAGTTTTTTTCCGCCCTTGAAGTAGTTGTAATGATTTAATCAGGATTGATCCACATCTCCTTTCTAGAAAAAAATGTATAGTATCGTATTACTGTGGAAATTAATTTTTTGAGATGATATTTCAGTTTATTTTTGGGAAGTTATTACATAAGATTTGTAATAAAAGTTGTTGAGTATGCGAATTGAGATCATGCAATTTACGCTGATGCAATTTATAGGCGTGTTGTCTGATTTATAACAATTTATTAATGTTTCATATATTTTCTGTGCTGAATTTACGCAAAACTTCAGGCATGTTACTCTTTAAATATGCAGCATTTCCGACATATTGTCCAGCAACAGCTGATTGCTCCAAAAGTATACTTTCGAATTTCTAGCAAAAATAGTATCGCAAAGTTAACTGTTAAAAAACATTCTTTTAGATTCTTGGTACAAAACAAGTCTACAACTCAACGCTAACACAAAGTACTCAGGGAAATGGGATTGCAAGAACAATTCAAAGACAGATTGTACAGGTTTTATGCTTGGAGTTTTTGTTGTAAGTTTTTTAAGTGCTCCATAAAGTTCTACAGAATATTAATAATACCACAATATAAATTAATAATACCACAATATAAATTAATAATACCACAATATAAATTATACAAGACGTTTAGTTAAATATTCGGTATCGTGCTTAATTTAAAAATCATTTTTAAAAGGAATACATTTTTTTCAGGTGATTTTATCGATGTGGATTTTGAGTATTTTAATCTTTGAAGTACTGGAAACCAAAAAATTAAATTGCCTTTGTAGAAAAGGCCGGTAGGTTAAATTTTTTAGAAAAATATTCTTTATGAACCTTGTAATAAACGGCTGAACATTTCGTTACTTATGACTTTAAATGGTATTTATAAAATTATACCATAAAATTTAATAACTGCACTAAGGCAAGCTGTTATAATGTCTATCGAACACAATAAAAATCTTAAAAATAAACCGAAGAGCAACATTTTTTGTATTAAGAGATAAGATCAATAAACAAAGGTTTGCGAAAGCATGGCAAGCTTGTTGGCAAGTCAAAATGGTATATGGTAATTGTTGATAGAAGAAAACAGCAACAGAATTCAATAAACAAAAAATTACGCTACCATTGATTAATATACAATAAAGCTGTAAATATAAATAAATTCTCTGTCAACCATATTGCAATTAATTTTGGTTTAGTTCTGATCTACTGGAAGAACAGGTTATACAAAAAAAAAAAAAAAAAAAAAAGCTATTTTATATTATATGGTAGAGTATTTGGTTATTATTTGGGAACTTACAACAAATAGATCATATCTTGTCTCGATTGAATTATTCTCTGCAATTAAAATATTAATAATTAAGAAATAGGAACGCGAGATAAAATATGAAAAAAATAGTCACGAATTTAGGCTCAAATATAAACACTAATTTCGCTTCAAAATTTTGGCTCAAATTCCACCACAAAAATTGGCACGAATTTTCTACGAAGTCGGCAAAAAAAAAAAAATTCCTTGTGAAGAGAAATTTTCGCGTTACTGCTAAATAAACTCCAGTTGCAAAGCGAGGTTAGCGAGCTTTTTTTTTTTTGCAAAAACTTTTTCTAACTGGGGATTTATTTTAAAACACCATTACGCAATTCCAAGAATTTCGTCAGGGGGCATATAGCCGTGGCAAAACTCCGAACTGTGATGGCTACCCCCTGTGAACCCCTTTTATTTTCTGTATGCGCAAAGGAGGATTTTGTTCCTGGATTTCATTGGTAGGGCAACGTATAATGGGAGAAATACAACAACTTACCACAGATTGCTTTGAATAAGAATCTTTGCTGAAATGAACTTCTTTTACCTCGCGAACCCTTCATGCTGTATTTTGATTGCAAATTGTTTGGCACCAACCTGTACAACAATGAAATACATATTAAGTAACAGCTATTTACTACAATGTTATGGCAACAAAAGGACGTTGTCTCCTCACACTACACAAGGTTTTTGGAATCGTTGGCGAAATTCGATCCCCAATATAGATTTAAATTGTATCATCTAAAAAAAATAATTAAAAAGTTAGGATGGGAAAGACAGGGCAAATTCCATGAGTAATTATGCATTTTTCGAGGACGTTTCCATATCAATTTCAGTTGGTACGAGCCCAAAAGGGGTTGAGAAGCGAAGCCCCATGAATCTAACGGTTTCTTGCCACTGATTATACACATTAATATTTTGGTACGATAACACCCTTGAGCATTCCTCATTTATTTCACAGAGAATCCCCTAGTTTATAGCGCATTTGCATAGCTTTCATAACATATCATTCATTTAACTTTTACCTTTAGTAATGGGAACGGTTAGCCTGCTCCATTTTATTTTAAAATTATATTTGTTATTTTTTTAAGGATCCCACTCTAAAATTTAGATATTCTCATTGACAGTAATTAACTTACTCACATGAATCTCTTGATCACATTCTCATAGCTCATTTGGATACTACTTCTAACAACACTTTTACACATTCCTTAGCCACAGCGATAAGAACATTTACATCATTACAATAATTAAGTTCTGCAATTCAAACTCATCAAACTCATTCATTGACACCATATGGTTCATCAGCTCATCCTCATGATGGTCATATTGTCTGACCGGCTGTCCTAAAAACTGTTTAACCATTTCTTTCAGTTCGCTAACTTCCATCTTCAAAGTGCCAATTTGCTGAGGTACTTTATATTGGAATTCTAAAACCAAATTATATCACAATCATAGCTCATGCATTTTTCGAAATTTTCGAATATGATTGCATCCAACCTTTTGAAATTTTCGAGTTTGAAATTGTGGGAATTTGGGAGCTAGGCGAATATGAATGACAAATGGCCGTTCAAATCGTCCCATAGGAATTGGTAAATTTGTAAATATGTCATGCTGGATTTTTAGAAAATCAATGATAAATATATAAACTTTCAGAAAATACTTTTGAAGTGAAAATCTGACTCGCTAAATCTTACCTAGTAGGAATAGATACAGGACCCTGAAACACTGCATTGTAAAAAAATGGAAATACAAGACTTTCAGATGCTTCGTGAAATGACGATTCACTACATACATTGCTAGCTTTGCTTGGTTTCATCAAACCCAGGATCTTTCATTTTTTTTTTGTTGCGTTACTACAATTGGTCAATGCTGCTTGTAAGGCATCCACTAAATCGGACAGGTGACAGAGATATCTGAAGAGGTATCGGAGTAACACCACTCACTTAAATAAATTATTTGACAAAAATTCTTTCTTTCCACAGAAAATCTCCACAGTCTTTGAATTAGAAAGAGTTTTGAAATTAATAAACAATATTTATTGACGTTTATTAGTACAGTGGCATAATTATCAAATATATGAAAAACTCATCAGATTTCCAATAATTCATGGTTTTTTTTTAATAAGATTACATTTCTATCTATCATCCTTTCAAACATAGAGGTCTTCTTAATCAGCATAAAATAAATAATCATTTTACAAAAAAATGTCATACAATATACTCAAATTGCAATTAAAGTAGCCACCCCCATCAACTTCTATAAAATTTTCCACCTCTTAAATTTTTTAGGTAAATGCCCCAACAATTATGGTTTCTGGGAAAGATATTGATTTTCTTTATTCCATCTGACAAAATTTATTTATTAATATATTTATTAAAAGAATTGAATAAATTTTACAAAGGAACATAAATGTTGTATAGGAATAATGTAACAATCACGACATATGCATTTCGATGTGGAATACGAGGAAATACAGGTTGGTAATAAGTATAAGAGCAGCGGCAAAACAAGTAAGGTGCAATGTTGGTTGAGGAGCTTTTCAAATTTTTAGGTTACTTAGCACTTTTTACAGATGGAATAATTACTTGACTGGTTTTACATTCTAGATTGAAAATAAATTGCCATGAAAATAATTTTTGGCTGCAAACATTTGTTTGAGTGAGCTTTCCCATGGTTGCTTGGCGCACATTAAACATTATTGATAAAAAGCCAACAATACCAAAGTAGGGAGTAGGGAGTTAATGGCCTGAGGACTGCAAAAATATTTCTGTTTGTAGTACACGAGTTGCAGAAAAATATGCTAAAATTCTTGTTTTATTAGAGCGATTACAAAAACTATACTTGATCATCGTAATCGTGTTTTTATGTATCTAAATTAATATTTATTAGGTCATCTTTACTAAATTTACACCCCAAAATCCCGATTTAAAATTAAAACATTGAACGTCAACTGAGTATAAAAAATATTAGGACCAAATAATTTGAAAATATATTGACTCATTTCGTACCATATACTGAAGAGAACTTAATGGTTTATTATATAACTTACTGCCATCGGACACCATCAAACAAAAGATCGAGCACAAATCAATTCCTATACTTCATAATTCCATTCAAATTCATTAAGTTACTTGAAATTTGGTTTATATTACTTTGAGAATATTGCATAAACAAGGCCCATTTATCAAAAAATGAAGTGCACGTTTTGTAACTCCAAAAATAGACTGAATTTTTTTTTATGGATACATATATTATGAATGTGGGACGAGGACAGACATACACTAAATTCCGCTATAACATGTTGTCCGAAATTAGATGGTGGTATCACCGTAAACGTAGTTATCAAGTGGGCTCGAACCATGTACCCTTTCACTACGGTCTCTGTATTTAAAACTTACCTACAAAATCCCCCTCTATAAAAATTTTTCCCCTGGCGATCCCCTCTCACCTTTCAAACAATTTTTTTCTGAAATATTGATTGGCTAAAAATAGAAAGGTAGGTATAGCTAAGCTATTACATAATATAAATTAAAAAAAGGTAAAGTAATAAATGTTTTGAAAAACCAACACTGAATTATAAACCGTCGAAATGCAAATAGCTAGAAATTATATATCAATCGACAAACCACTTATTTTTGCAAAATCAAATTACATTGGAGGGGAGTGGAAGTTGCAAATGTAAATGTAAATACTGTTAATAAACTTGTTTAAGACAGGAACATTATAAATAAAAGTAAAAAATAACTGTAAGTGTTGATGGCCTAATTCGTAGAGCTTGGATGTCGATTTCGATATCTGAGGAATTAGAAATTAACATGCAGTGATGCATAAGAAAACATGAACATTGGAAGAAAAATATATAGAAAATAGAAAAGGACGGTGGGCCATTTTATTATTAAAGGAATGGGTAAAGCGCAGAGAAATCCTCTCCTTCTTTCTCTAAAAATGTAGTTGTCTTACAATATATCAATAATGGAAACTTTAAACAAAATCTTGAGCACATGCACGCTTGAAAATTTACGTTAAAGGTGTCATTTCAGAAACGATTGAAGTCAAGTTTTTATTGTAATTAACTGAGCAAAGTTTATGACACAGCAATAAAAATAGACTTGAATGTTTTCTTTAGAACAAATTGGCAAACTTGCAAGAGAAATTGAAATTCACCCCAAAATCAAATTCTGTTTATGTCATTGGGTTTAATCCCAGCACAAGTTGCATTCTTGAAAATATCACCTTTACATCTTCCTTAATTCCTGTTAGTACTCATGTCACGACTCCTACAGCACCTTCTAACATACAGGAAACTGAAAATTACAGAGATTTATCTACGACAGCAGGCACTAATAGACAAGCGTCAGGTAGCAGTAGGAATGTAACAACATCAACAGAAGCTACTTCGCAAATAATTACCAGAAATGGGACCATCAGTACGACTGCGGGAAATAGTCACCGTGTAACTAATATCAGTGGGATTGTCAATTCCTCAACAGGTAAAACTTTTCAAACAAAAAACAATAACAGCGCTATCTATACCGCTATTGGTACAACCATTATCAGAACTACGGTTACAACTGTGGGCGGTAATAAAAGCACCGTGGCCATTTCAGAAACAAACTCGTATGCGACTAATGTTAACGAAGATGTATCTAAAACTTTAGAACCGAATAAGACGACGCAAGAATTTAATAGAGGAGAAGTTACGACAATAGAAGCTGGTGATGTAACTTCAACTGAAATCATAATAAATAAACAAACAACAGAATTTAGAGGCGAGGTTAAGACTGCTACGTCAACAACCCTCATAAATGGTGGTGCAAATACAACCATTGCAAGTTATAATGAAAGTTCTACTTCAATTGCATTAATACCAACAGGTAACTATTTTACGTCTTTTCAGTAAAAGAAAAAATAAATTTGTTTTACTTAATATCAACTGTTCAGGCCGCGATAAGCTCAATCAAACTCTCACAGCAGCCCATTTCACATGGGCTGTTGTGACAATTATATATGTTGAGACATATAATTTATTTATCTTATATTTATAATTACATATGTTGTGACATTTCAATTTATATTTTACTGCAAATATATAAAAATTAATATTTTCTATTAACAGTAAGTGTGACAAAATTAATGTAAAGTTTCTTCAGAAAAATAATATTTAATGTCCAAATTTTATCACCTGGCTTTGGCCCGATAATGATTTAAAAATGGAAGATGAAATTATCAGACAGGTTGTTGATAGGATAAAGCAAAAATTTCAGCAAAAAAGGAATCAAAGAATCAAAGAAAAAAAATTGAAGATGAGATTTTCAGTTGAAATTTGATCAGTTTGTGTCGTCAAAAAGAATATTTTTTCATATAAGTTGAATCATTACAAAAGTTTAACTTCAAATATTCAGAATTCCTTCCAACACTACTGTCTGTAATTTAACTGGTATTGGGAATGATTGAGATTTTTAAAATGAATAAAACGGGAATTATTTTGAAACGATATTTCGTAATATCATACAAATTTTTTCAGGATCGGAAGATATCCTCTTGAGAAAAATTAATAAAAGCAATCTCTTAACCAAATTTAACCTGTATAAGGTTTACACCCTATGTGCGATAAGATTTCCAAATTTCCGACTTGAAAAAAATATTAGCTGTCAAAGTATCATTTTTAACAAGATTTTATCATTTTAGAAGCTAGACGAAGAATAAAATTTACCATCTCATTTCATCATTATGTGAACTGTTTTTTTAAAAATCGTTCATCATTTTTGTAAAACATTGCAGAACGCTAGAATGGTTAATGTTTATACATTCTAAATTTTGCGGAAAACCATAAAAATTTCAAAAAGGTGCTGTGAGCTCCCACCACCTATTTTAAATTTTATATCTCAGCGCCCAAGGATTTGAGCGATAATATTTGTAGCGTTTTATTTTTGTCCTTTAATAAAGATATATATGTATTGACAGGGTTAATAACTTATGTATAGATGATAGTGGTGATAACGGTGAAGGCACAAATCCAAATGAGATTATCGAAACAAATAGTTCTTCATTTAATAAAACCAATACCACAACCCAAGAAATTTCAAACATAACCACAATACAAGAAATATTAAACATAACCAATACCACAACCCAAGAAATTTCAAACATAACCACAACCCAAGAAATTTCAAACACAACTGCAACACCAGCAATATTAAACATAACAAATAATACAACTCAAGAAATTTCAAACATAACCACAAAACAAGAAATATTAAACATAACCAATACCACAACCCAAGAAATTTCAAACGTAACCACAACCCAAGAAATTTCAAACACAACTGCAACACAAGCAATATTAAATATAACAAATACTACAACCCAAGAAATTTCAAACGTAACCACAACCCAAGAAATTTCAAACACAACTGCAACACAAGCAATATTAAACATAACAAATACTACAACTCAAGAAATTTCAAACATAACCACAATACAAGAAATATCAAATATAACTGGAGCACAAGAAAGTTCGACTGTATCTGCAAATCAATCTATACCGCTGAAAAGAAAACAGAGATCGTCCGAGTTAACCGAGTCAAATGTAAGTTCTTTGTTTGTCTCCAATTTTATCTCATATTTTAATAGCCATATCTAATATTATGCTTATGTTAAAATTGGAAAAATCTTAAAACATAATCATCGGATCGTATCAGGCAATCCTTTAAACGCTATGCTTTGACATATCGAGAGAAAATTACTTATTAAAACATAATCATTGGTTAGTATCAGTCATTCCTTTAAACGCCATGCCTTAATGTATTGAGGAAAAAATCCTTATTAAAACATAATCATAGAGGGAAAACTCCTTATTAAAACATAATCATAGAGGGAAAACTCCTTATTAAAACATAATCTTAGAGGGAAAACTCCTTATTAAAACATAATCATAGAGGGAAAACTCCTTATTAAAACATAATCATAGAGGGAAAATTCCTTATTAAAACATAATCTTAGAGGGAAAACTTCTTATTAAAACATAATCATAGAGGGAAAACTACTTATTAAAACATAATCATAGAGGGAAAACTCCTTATTAAAACATAATCATAGAGGGAAAACTACTTATTAAAACATAATCTTAGAGGGAAAACTTCTTATTAAAACATAATCACAGAGGGAAAACTCCTTATTAAAACATAATCATAGAGGGAAAACTCCTTATTAAAACAATCATAGAGGGAAAACTCCTTATTAAAACATAATCATAGAGGGAAAACTCCTTATTAAAACAAAATCATATAGGGAAAACTCCTTATTAGCTTCTTTTTCAGAAACTTAATACTATTTAATTTGTTATTTAAAGCTCGCTAAGAGACTCTTCTAATTATTTAATGTCATAATTGTTTTGCTTAATTTATGTTTCTTTTTAGATGTGGTAGTTTTCCTGCGACCCTAATCGTATTAATCCTAAAAACAACTACAACTTCATTTCTGAAAATATTGGCAAGGTTCTCATAATTTACCCATCTGCTAATATCTTTGGGGACTTCAAAATCCACCATACTGACAGGCTACTTTTCTCTAGAATAACTAGCGTTTCTGGTATCGACGTCTAAAACTTTTCCATATCTCAGTCATTAACTGAATCTTTTAATTATCCAACTCGTCTTCCTAATCGTGAAAATCACAAACCTTCTCTTCTTGATCTATTTCTTTCGTCGAATCCTGATATCTGTAAGCCATTTATCTCCAGTTTTTTAGAAAACTCTGGCAGTAGTTAGCGCTTACATCAACTTTAGTATTACCTCTTCCCATGAGCTAACTATCCATATGAAATTTTTTAAAGGGAAATTTGCTAAAGAAATTGCTTCTTGGCTTCATGTTGGTTTCGATGCCTATATTCGCTCGCATGCTGGACTTCTCCATAAGATGAAATTATAGTGTATCTTTGGTGAAGTTTTAAATATAATTACGTCTTTTTTTCAGACAAAGAAATCAGAGTGATCTTCGATGGCCACTCTTCGAAACATCTATTTTTTTTTGTGAACAGGTGTGAAACTTCCGTTTTTCCAGAAATCTGGAAATTAATTAAAATTTATTATTGAGCATTTCGTAGAGATCCATGCGAATGCCATCAGTCAAATTTGTTGAAAAAAAGATCCTGTTTTCAGACGTAAACTATCATTAATTTTATTTATAGTGTTATTTCAAAGATCTGACTGAGTCTGAGGATTGGAAAAAAGATGTATGCCACAAGTCCAAAATCAGTGGTACTGAAGGTTGTACTTGTTATAAAAGTGGAGTTGTTATACTGGGTAGCGAAAATTCAATAATAGCAACAACGACTAACTCTCCAGTAACAAAGTTTGACCAGAAATACCATACAATAAACATTCCCTACGATTTTGATTACAACGCAACTATTGCCAAAGAAGGGAAAGAAAACGCTAGGAAACGCTTCTGTGAGCCCCATGAGCAACAGTTGATTATGTCATGTGATATACGCCCAGGTCAGTGTGTGTGCTACATTAATTTATTTGGTTTTAAACATTCATGTGTACAGTGAAAATAATTATGATCAAGGCAGTTTTACTTTGTAATTCATTTTCATTAAACATAATATTATACGTTTATCTTTGAATTTAAATAGTAATAAAACAGGTAACTGCTGCTTATGCATTCGTTAATTAGAAATAAAACGCTTTTCTGTAAAACAGGTTAAATAATTTTTCCACTGTGTAAATAAACCCTAATTTCAATATAAATTTTTAATCGTGACTAAGCACGTTAGATTGCTCTCTAAATTCTGTGGAGCTATGATCATTTTTATGGAAACGCAGCTGTCATAAATAGAAACATATCTCCTTATTTTTGTCAACTTTGAAAAACGATTTTAATACTTAATTGTTTTACTAATATATTCGGTAAAAGATTGATTGAATCAATATTGGTCAAATAGTATGCATTGCCTAAAGTGAGGTTAATACGGTTTGATATTATGCAATCCATTTCTGAATATAAACCATAGAAAATATTTAATTTCTCCATTAAACATCCATTAAAGAAAGTACAAAGAATTTATGAAATTGAGAAGGTTAAATAATCAAATAAATATTTTAATATGGGAGTTTAAAAGACTGGATAGTAATGGGGTTAATTC
>JAUZNK010060552.1:0-14957 GCA_035046665.1 Euphysa ruthae
ACTGTTAATCTGATTCATAACAAAACTTTTTTTAACATTATTGAGTTTTAAAATGCATATCTTCAATGTATTTCTTATGAATCAGGTTAACAGCAAAACTACTTTTAACTTATTATGTAGATATAACTGCAGATATAATTCTTTTAAGAACATTTTTTTTTCAAGATTGGAATTATATCTAAAAAATTCATAAATAAGTAAACAAATTTAAATCATCTGAATAATAAAATTGCAATTTAAAATTGATATTAAAATTAAATTTTCTATATAAAAGACAAGTTGATTTCTCAAAACACTTGCTTCTAAACATAGTGCATACTAGATAGTGACTGCCACTTAAATCTGTTTCAACTGAATGCAAAATGCTGGAATAATATTTTTGACAAATGTAACAGCTTGCCTCTTTTAAAAATTTTCATCTGGTCCTGGAGAAAATTTAAGAAAATTCGAATTTTGCCTGAAAATAAAAATTCTTAATTTTTCTCTGAAAGGGATCTTTTCAGTCTATCCAAGTTTTGTTAAAATGCTTTGTGAAAATATTTTTAGCATGACATTGAATGAGAATTTTAACTAAAGATTAGTCGTTGTAAGTATTCTTCTGTAGGAGTTCATTAGTCATGAATGTACTTGATAAATATATTTGTATTTTCATAAACTAGATCATGGTCGGAAGCATGATATAACTGCCTGTAATTTTTATCTGGCCCTAGGTACAAATTTACGTAGGATAAATAGTATGAATTGTAAAAAAAAATGTTTAAGCAATGTTCTTTTAGGGGAAATTTGTTGGCAAATATAAAATAGTTTTAGTTGATTCTCACTATCATTTTATTCATTTAACTTTTTTATAGAATCGTAAGCTTGGCCCTGGAACATACAATGTTGATCTTGGGAGTTTCAGTGCTAAAAATGTGAATGAAAGATTCTCAGAACCTGATGAGTATAGATTAGTAAGAAGTTTGACATCCATTTATTTTATACCCATAAGTAATGTCCTATCTTAAAAATGATCCAACCGTTAACAGATTTATTTGCTAATTTTGCTTAATGCTGTGAATATTGGTCATCTGGCAACGTTACAAATGTGTGAAAAACTATTAAGATTGTTGGAAAACCATGGATTATAAGACAGGGTAATTCCTTTTCAATTGAACAAGATATTTTTTAATCCATATATTGAATTTTCATGAAAATTAATTTGTGTGCAAAATTTCAGTTAAATCGGACCAGCGGTTTCTTGGATAATGATACTAGGTATCAGGCCCTTTTTACAAAATTTGTTCAGTGCTGCTCGTTGCTTATCACTAAGACGCCGTTAGAAAATCCTTTATATAATAAGTTCTAATTAACACACAACTTTGAAACTTTGCACCTTGGTTAATTTTAGGGTGAGGAATCCAATTAAAAGCTTTGCAATTTCCAGATATTGATAGAAATAACTTGATTAAAAAATAATTAATACTTGTAGGGAAAGCCAACAAAAATTACGAGTAACATCAGGTAGCCAAAATATACTTTGTTTTAATTAAAGTTAATTGTATTACCACTAACATATAAAAAATTTAGAGATTTTTTTTGTATAGTTCTTTAAATATTTTATGTCAAAGTGTATGCATTATTTTAGAGAAATTTTGCTTATTTTTATATAGAAAAAGGCTAATAATTTTTATCCAACTACTAAATGCTCTCACTTTATGGTTTGTTAATGAAAATGAAAACAAATAAGCATTAAAATACAAAATAAGTATCTGATAAGGCTTCACTAATAAGATTTTACAAAAAAGAAGTTTGATATGCTCACAATAAAAGCTAAATAAATACTCATTAACTACATTTATTGAATAAAGTTTTAAATTCTTTTTATTTAAAAATTTTTGAATGTGGCTTGTGAATGAATGCACATTTGTAAAATCTGCTCGCTTACTCGATCATTTGGCACCTACTGGAAAATCGTTTGGTTGGATCAAATTGGGGAAAACTTCTTGTTCCAGGATTTAGTTTTAACCTTTCAAATCTTTTTTAAATATGCACCTTAAATCCTTCATTTCTTCAGTGAAGATAAACAGAAACACTATGTTAGGAAAATGATTTCCATTTATACAAAAGTTTAACATTTTAAATAAAATGAGCTTACTTACTTTTAATTGGACAATCACTGTGCTTGATCATAGGATTCCAGCATTTTGTTTGAGATGTTTGGTAGTTTGTTTATGAAATTTTTTTTTAGTGAAAACAAATAGCTTCTTAGTCTATTGAGAAATTAAATATTGAAACAAACTTCTCTAAAAATGACATCAACCTTGACATAAAATATTTAGAGAACTATATAACACTATATAACACATAGCTCTAATTTTATTTTATGTCAGGGATTGAAGTAACTGTTATTAAAGGGTTTGGGGAAGCTTCACCGTTAGGTTAAAAAAAAAATTTCAATACCCAAATTGTTTATACTGAAAATTGTGCTGCAGCTTGAAATCTTCAAAGAAAGGGTGCCACTATAAATTTTCTGAAAGAATTTAGTGCAAATATTTTTAAAAATATGTCTGAAACTTTTCTTTTACAGACTGGAAACTGTAACTTGCAACCAGCATTAAAACTTCAATAAATCGCCCAAAAACAACTGATAGTTATTGCATTGTTAATGTTATAAATATTTTTATCAAAGTTATATTTTTGAGTCCCAAGCTTTATTATCTAAATAAATTGTTACTCAAAGAGCAGAGTTTTTAAAACACATGAAGAAATATTTAATAGAGGAATTAATGAGTGGTAATTTCGGAAAATTAGGGAGTGTTTCAAATATTATTCGAAAAGAATTGAAATTTCAACTTAATTGAAATGGATTTTAATTGATCAGTGATAAATTAAATATAATAAACATGAACAGAATAAAGGCTGAAGGTTTCTTTACTTCTACTTAGATATGCTCATAATAATATGCGGAGGGGATATATGTTTTTAAATATCTTCTTTTACGAAATTATTAATATAATTTTTTCAGATGAAAGCATTCATTTGTATCGGGAATATGATGAAATTTGATTCCTATCAAAGTACTTAAGCAATTTATTTGGCTAAAATATTCCTCCATGGGGCTGCCTACAATTCTATAACGTTCAAAAAGAAAATGGTCAACACCATTTATGCCCTACCATTAATATCACTGATAGATTGGTCTAGTTTGTACTCTGATTTAGATGTTAAAAAGAAATTGGAAAATTTAATAACGGATGAAAACCCTGTTATATACTTTTCAACAGCATAAATTATCTGGAAATAATATTCTGGAAACCACTTATAAAATATAAATGTGAAATTAATAAAAAGCTGGTGTATGCAAAGTGGGAACATGGGATTATCAAATACATTATTTAGAAATATTAAAATGGGTTTATTTATAACTTTTATATTATTAAACTTGATATAGACAGGATAAAATATAACGTTTGATTTGTAAATTGTCAGTTGTTAAGCAGTGGAACAGCTGAAACATACATATTTAGTTTTACGTCAGCCAGCCTTATGTGCAAAAGATAATTTTTATTTTTATTGGTGGGGAAACATAGATTTCTGAATACGACATTTTTTTTACGACACTCGTAAATATTGAATACGACACTCAAAATGTGATGTAAAAAATTTTTCATAAGCAAACAATAGAGTTCTTCAAGTAGAGTTCTTAATAAAATATTGGAAAACTTTTTATATTTGTGGTTTAATTGCTTTTCGTCATAGCTTTGAATAAGCATTAAATATGCCTAATTATAAACTAAGCTGTAAGGATTTTAATTGATTGTTTGTTATTTAATACGGTTAAATGCGATTATTTTGTTGCATAATTTATCAATTCCTTTTAATATTAGTGGTTATCTCATTTTGTTGTTATAACGCAAATATAAATAGAGGGGAGAGGCATATATAAGGATCAAATATGACTACATTTTTTCTACCGTTTTTACTAAAGAAAGTTTTATAATCTTTTCTAATACTTGGAAATTCGTTTTTATTTTTTTAAATTCAGGAGATTGGCAGTCTGTGAATGGGCTCTCTCTTTTAGCTAGATAAATACCCACCACATAACCTGGTTCGCATCATTTCAAACATTTTTTTTAATCATTGCCCTATATGCTTAGTAAGCATCTCCGTCAAGTAAACTTCGCTTTCCATGCTCAACAGCAGCAAGGTGTTGCGTTCCTTTCACAAATTTTACTGTGATTTACCCTAGATCAGAAAGTGTTGTCTTTGACAACACTTTCTGATCTAGGGTAGATCCAATTTTTTGAAAAATTTTTCATCTGTTTGATTCTTTGCTCTCAACGCTAGCATAATGTACATCTGATATTTCAAAATAAAACAAACATTAAAAAAGAAATTGTAAGTTCAAAATGTTTGTTTTTAGTATTGTCGTAAATTTTCCGTCCACAAAGAAAAGCTATTTAAAGTAAAAAAGATAACTTTAAAATGACTCTGAGAAGAAGAGCTGGTCAACTAAAAGAATGAAAATTCATTTTATGTATTCACAGTTCTTTGCTCATGTTTAAAAAGTTGTACGTAAAATTTCAGTGAATGATAACACTAACAACTTTTCCACCAATCACAATCTAATTTACATTTCAATTCTTTCTCGCATTTGGATACGGTTTTTATAGAAGGGTTTTTTTCTTTTTTTTTATTTGGCATGTTGATGTTTAACTTCTATCACAAACTGAAATCTTGCTGCTGTATTTGCGAATAATTAAAAGTGTTAAAAATTTTTTCGTGTTCTTAAGCGTCTGACGTTTTTCATGAACCAGCTTAACAAAAGTAACAAACAAAACGATAGACAGTACAATAAGCTACTAATGTGTAAAAAAGTAAATATATTGCTAAAAAAACTGTCATGATTATGATTCATGGTTTGTTTAAAAGTAATAACATTTTATTCTTGAAATACTAAACACGGTTCGTAAACCAAAATAGAAACCATCATTGTAGAATCGTTTTTTAGCATAATTCTGAAAGTGTTTGGAAATTTGTTTTTCTGTAAGCAATTTGTTTAGTTCAGTATGTGATTACTCTATCTTTGTTGAAATGCATGAATCAATGTATCTCTTTAACTTTTTTTTAGCCTATGCTGCAGTGAATAAATCTGTGTGTGTTTTTTAAATTGTCTGATGTAAAAGTTTGCCCATTTCTTTCATGTAGGATGACAGACTATAGCTTATTTACCTAAGTTAAATGGATCTTGGGAGTTTTAAATCAACCTTTTTTTCATGGCTTTAGCATCTCAATAGATTATGTTGCCAGGTTTTAATTGTATTAATTATCTTCTTAATTAGGATGGGAAGTGGCTTATAGGAAAGCATAGCTAGCAAATTTTCCACATTTATTGTATCATGAGGAATGGCTAAAAAGCAAATGCAGATATTAAAATTAAATATTAAATTTTAATTTCAAAATTTTTATATTTATTTATTGATTATACTGTTAGCTGCTGGATACCTTAAGGTCAGTATTTTAAGTTTACCTCCGCAAGTAACTCTTATATTAAAGAAAATCTTCAAATATATAAAGGCTGATTTGAATTGAAATTATACACTGAGATACAAGAAAACGAAGGAGAGTGTTTAGAATGTGGTGTGATCTTTTGGGGAGGGAGGAAAGGCATCCTAGATTAGAAAAAAAATGGTAATGTTGTTTACAAAGGAGAATTCCAACGCTTTAAAAAAAGTTTCATACAAGAAGTTTTATTTTTCTCGTTATCAGGCTACCTTCAATGGTCAGTTATATTCTATTTGAATAACCCCAAACTTTTTGAACCTATTTTGACTAATTAGCCCACCAATACTGTTAGATAAACTTCAGATAAAGAAGATGCTCACATATACTGGATTTTTTTCTGAAAATATTTCAAAAATTGGCACAAAAAGATTGTTAAAATATAATTTTATTGATAACTATCGATATGTAGAGACATCTAGCAGATAAAATATGGAAGTTTGAAACTGGATTTTGTTAATCCTACATATAAGTAAATGGCAAATTTCTCTCTCAGAAATTTTAAAAACCTTATCTTAGACAATGCTGTCATTACCATAATTTTATGTTTAATTTATGTTAAATTAATTTATGTTGAGTTAATTCATGTTGAGTTAATTTATGTTGAGTTAATTTATGTTGAGTTATTAACTTAATATTTTAAATCGTTGAAGTTAATTTTATGTCTTTTAAAATTACCTTTTCCCAATTCAATTCAATTTATTTCTTTGCCGTTGAATAACAGCATAGTTATAAACAAATACAATAATAATTTAAAAAATTCATAGATACTAATTAATTCCAACAAAATATTAAAAATTAAAAGCAAGGAGTATAAAACAAACAAAATTACTTACAGTACTTACGTGAACAAATTTCACCTTTCCAATCCTTAATTCGACGTTTAAAAATCTCTAAGGAGGGAGAATTTTTAATAGAATTTGGAAGCATGTTCCAAATAAAACTGCTTTTAAACTGGAATAGATTTGCTCCATAAGTTTTAGAAAATATGGGAGGAAGATTTAATATAAAATTATTTCTAAGGTTATAAGGGACTTGTTCCAATGATAAAAGATCTAGTTTATGATTTTTATGATGAATAGAGTTATATATTTCAATCATCAGTAACTACAAATGCTTCGTGTGCACACTACAGCTGTTTCCAATAGTTAACAATTCATCAAGATCTAAATTAAGTTGTTGTAGATTGTTCTTAGCAACTCTTTTTATAACATTCATTTCATTTCAGTTCAAAACATCTAGATGAGAGGGTAGTCTGAAAAGTATGAGAGGACATGGGCATAAACTGACAGCCTTGACTGAGTTAATGGCAAGGAGATTCTTAAACATATAATGGCTGTTTTTGGTTTGCCTTTTTACAAATACTAATAATATGGCTGCAAAAGAACAGTTTGTTATCAATTGTTACACCTAACAGTTTTACCTCGTTTTTGACAACAATATTTCTATTACAGATAAATAAAGATAAATTTATACTATTTGTTTTTTTTATTCTAAGAAACATCGGTTGGAGTTTCAAAGTGTTTATGCCAAGGGAGTTTATAAAAAACCAACTGCATACGCTGAATAATTCAGCTCTAAGTTTATAAGTAACTGAATCAACTGTCGTGTTGCAGGCATTTATGATGTTATAATCGGCAAAATTTTTTACTTAGTTTCTTTAAGGAAAAGAAAAAAATCACATATGAAAATATTAAATAAAATAGTTGAGTTTTGAGGAACTCCAGAATTTACCTCAAGCCACTTACTAAATATAGAGCTTATCTTTACTCTCTGTTTACGTCCTTTCAGATAGCTTTTCATATAAAGTAAACTACTCTTTGAGAAACCATAGGCCTCAAACTTGGCTAGCAGTAGGTCATGTTGGATACAGTCATAAGCCTAAGATAGATCAATAAGAATTGTATCTATTATCCTCATGTTGTCCAAGCAAATTTGCCACTTTTTAATAAGATTTAATAAAGCAATTTGTGTAGAAAAACCTCTGTGAAAACCATAAAGTCTATTTGAAAAACGATCTTTAAAAATTTTTTCATCTGCTCGAAAACGACTCTTTCAAAGACATTTGAGAAGTTTTAGGCAAGATAGATACTAATTGGACGATAGTTTGATTGAGATAATCAATTTTTTAAAAACAGATTATCTATTTTGTTTGAGATAACCAATTTTTTAAAACACAGATAAAACCTCATAATTCATTCTGGTGGGATTAAGAAGATCTTTGTCTTAAGCTCTTAAACTTTCTTGGTTGCCTACATCATCCCAAGGTTTGGTAAAGATCTAGAGAATATGAATCCTTGGAAATTCCTTTTTCATACAGCAATACCAATATAAGAAAAATAAATCATCGATTTCATTTTAATGTCACGTCATTGGTCTAAGTTGTAGTGGAAACTATTTATAAATCCTTTTATGTAATTCTCTGTCTACATTTTTAAGTAAATCCCTGACTGTTTTTTGTTATGTGCATCTTTATCTTAGAGTAAATTAATGACAAATTCGCTTAGCATTCAGGGAAAAAATATAGATTTTCACAAAGGATTTGAATATAAACAACTAATAAGAAACATCCCAACATTTAAAGGCAATAAAACTATTAATGTTTGACAAAGGAGGTTCTCGGGTTAAACTTTGAACTAAATTTTAATATGATGTACATGGCAAAAGAAGTTTTAATGCTCGGGTTATATTTTTCCTCATAGTCAGTTGGGTGACAATGGCATAATTGCTCTTAATACCATGATGAAGCTAATAATTTTAGAATGATTTGCTTCACAAAAGAATTGTTAATTTTTTAATCCAATGATTAGGAAAAATTTGCGATCCCCTTTATTTGGAATAGGGAAAAAAATATTCTTTATCAGTACACTATTCATTGTTAAAAGCTTATAGTCTATTTAGAAAAATTTTCAAAAATTTCATCATAATATTCAACATTAAGTATTATTTTGAACTTAAGGAGGAAAAAAAAATATTTTTGCTACAAATGAAGTATTGAGTAATTTCATTTGATGATATAGTTATTGAAAGTGAATTATTTTAGCTCTTTGTTGATAAGTTAAATCTGAAAAGCAGACTTCTTTAATATAATTTTGTTTTTATATAACCTAATATAAAAATCATTTTTGTGTTATAGCAACGTCTCCTTGGTCCTGGTACTTGTAATATACCCGATTCTTTTTACGAAAAAGCTAACAAACCTAACAGCACACTTGGAATGTGTAATACCAGAGCACCAAAGTTTGACAATACAAGCAAGGTAGTTATATTATTTTTTTGTTTCAGGTTTACGATAGCGATAAAAACTGGGGGCATGCTATTTTTAATTAATTTTGATAGTTTATGTTTTCATGCGCTCTAACAGAAATTTACAAAAAATACAAGCTGTGCTATACTTGTCATTGGTGGTATAGCGATGTTTAAAAACAACGAAAAAACTTTGCTGAATCCTATTATTATTACTTTTTATGGGATGAAATGATGAGTTATCCTGACTTTGGAAATCTTTATATTGACATAGGGCATACATTTTATACATATTTATAGATTTATACATGTATATTATATATTTTATATAATAAATTTTATAAAAATATTATATCAAAATAGAGTTGCTTATGGTTGGACATACCAGTCAGTATAGAGAAAGAAAATATATAAAGGAAAGTAATAGAATGTTAATAGTTTTATTACTGTCAAATCAACATTGGAAGAATTTCAAGTGGGTGCCTTTTTTTACTATAATATTTGGATTTAATCTGAAAAAGCTGCACCCACAGTGTTTTTGGTCAGATATCTATAAAATTTACTCTGTTTGCTTTTTGGGTATTGGCTTGTAAATTACCTGTGTGGTTTTACGCAATTTTAAGACTATAAAGATGGAAGATGATGATTTTATAAATTAAAAAACATATGTGTACATGATACCCTGGGTCTACTAGCAATGCAAACTTTTAAAGGGTTTATTAAGTAATCACACATGTTATTGCCATTATAAAAATAAAAATCAATTTAGAGTCATTCCGTGTCAATTTAAAAATTTAAATAGGTCACCCCAGGTAATTCTCTCAGATTTTACTACTTTTTGAATATTATGTTCATTTATACAAGATAACGTATCGACCACAACAGGTAATTTTAAATTTTAAATTTCTGTCAGTTTCAAGGATTAATAACTTTTTCTACTTTAGAAAGGATCCTATAATTTTAAAAATTAAAAGAACTAAATTGAAAATTAAGGTCTTGTAGGACAATTTAAATTTAAAACAGGGTAGAAAAACAGCTTTAAGCACCAAATATTGAAACCTAAACATATTATTGATAAATACAATAGCTCATTATAAAAGAAGGAGAACTTATAGATCAGAAAAAACAAGTTAAAAAGTTCATCAACAGGTTACCAGATGGGTTTTACCAAAAGATTTCAAAGTAAATTGTTACTTTAGCGCAGAGAAAAAAGGCAAATCATTTAATTCAGTTACAGTCTTGAACACTTTGTTCATAACTTCAGACAAGATCAACTATATAAAAGGAAATAATTTCATTCGTAATGATTTAATGATTCATCACGAGGAAGAATAACGGATTATCCCATTCTATGTAAATAATGCAACGAATAACGATGACACAGTCATCGACGTGCAATCTGAAGACACCGACGTACTCTGTCTACTCCTCCATTTTTATCCATTTTACTGAAGAATGGAACTGTACAGTATTGATGTCATCGAAATATTGGTGCATTGGCTATGAAAAGACATCAATAAAACATGTCAACCTTTTGAGCTTAGATCTTCTAAACTTACATGCCTTATCTGGCTGTGACACCGTACCAATGATGCATGGGATTGGAAAAAAGAAATCAATAGTATGCTACAAAAAACATTCGCTACCACCATTACATCTCATTGACCAGTCACTGGCTGACTCTCAAGATAAATGTTTTGTAGCTTACATTAAGGATGAAAGGATAAAATAATAGAAGGGTGAAATGTTAGAAGGATGGAAGGATAAAATAAAGAAAGGTGAAATGTTAGAAAGATGGAAGGATAAAATAATAGAAGGGTGAAATGTTAGAAGGATGGAAGGATAAAATTATAGAAGAGTGAAATGTTAGAAGGATGGAAGGATAAAATTATAGAAGGGTGAAATGTCAGAAGGATGGAAGGATAAAATAATAGAAAGGTGAAATGTTAGAAGGGTGGAAGGATAAAATAATAGAAGGGTGAAAAGCTAGAAAGATGGAAGGATAAAATATTAGAAGGGTGAAATGTTAGAATGATGGAAGGTTAAAATAATAGAAGGGTGAAATGTTAGAAGGATGGAAGGATAAAATAATAGAAGGGTGAAATGTTAGAAGGATGGAAGGATAAAATAATAGAAAGGTGAAATGTTAGAAGGATGGAAGGATAAAACGATAGAGAAAAGAAATGATAGTAGGATAAAGTAATAGAATGATAGAAGTATGAAATGAAAGACTGATGAAGTGAAAGAAATGAGAGAAGCATGAAATGCTAGAAGAATGGAACGATAAAAGGATGGATTGATAGAAGGATGGAATGATGAAATGAAGTAAAGATTTTTAAAACAGCCTGTAAAAAATATTCGGTGTCAATAATAACATAAGGATGAAATAACAGAGGGATGGCAAAATGAATGATAGAAGAAAATTGGAAGGATAAAATGACAGAAAAATGGAATATAGATTGATAAAAGAATAGAAAGGTGAAATGATGGAAAAACGAAACGATAGAAGGAAGGTAAGGAAGGATGAGATGATAAAATAATAGACGTATGAAATTATAGAAGGATAAAATGAATGAAGGATGGAAGCATGAAATGCTAGAAGGAAAGAATGACAAAAGGATGGAATGATAGAAGTGTAGAATGATGAAATGAAAGAAGGATGGAAAGATAAAATGACAGAAGGAAGCATGGATTAAATGATAGATAGATGAAAATATTAACAAATGAAATGAAAGAAAGATGGAATGATAAAAAGATGGATGGATGGAATTATAGAAGAACGAGACGATAGAAGGAAGAAATGATAGAAGGATGGAAGGATGAAGGGATATAACTGTAGAAGTATTCAAATAATGTAGACATCGTAAAAAAGTTGAATCATATAAAGATTGAATTAAAACATCATTTTATGGTGCTAAACTCTTTTTTATAATTTTTATTTCAAACGATATTTCAAGGGATTACATATACCCTCGTTGTCAAGTTTTTCTTGAAAACGAGGGTATATATAATCCCTTGAAATATCGTTTTAAATAAAAAGTTTAAAAAAAAGTTTCGCACCATAAAATGATGTTTTAATTTAACCTTTAACTTATAGAAGTATGAAATTATAAAAGGATGAAAAGATGAAATTACAGTACGGTGGAAGGAAGAAATGATAGAAATATAGAAGTATGAACTGAGAGAAGGATGAAATGATAGAAGGATGGAATGATGAAAAAAGCGAAGGATGGAAGAGTGAAATGACAAAAGCATAGAAAGGTGATGAAATGATAAAAGGACGAAATGATAGAAGGATGAAATGAAAGATGGGTGAAATGATAGAAGGACGGAAAGATGAAATTATAGAAGGATGAAATTATAGAAGAATTGATGAAATGATATAAGGATGAAATTATAGAAGAGTGAAATAAAAGGAGGATGGAAGGAAGAAATGATAGAAAGATGGAAGGATGAAAGGACAGAAGGATGAAAGGGTGAATTAAGAGTAAGATGGAAGGAAGAAATGATAGAATTATAGAAGTATGAAAAGAGAGAAGTGATAGAAATGATAGAATGATGAAATTAGAGAAGGATGATAGGATGGAATGACAAAAGAATGAAAGAACATAATGGTAGGAGGACGAAATGATACAAGTATAGAAAGTATAAATCATAGAATGATTAGAGTTATGAAGTGATAGACTGATGGACTGATAGAAAGATGTATTGATTAAATGATAGAAGGATGACAGAAGAACGCAAAGATGAAATGATAGAAAGAAGGAATGGTAGTATTATGAAATGATAGAAGGATAGAATAATGAAATTATAGGAGGAAGGAAAGATGAAAGGACAAAAGATGGAATGATAAAATGATAGAAGGACGAAATACTAGTATAGTAGTACAAATTGAAAGAAGGTTGAAATGATAGAAGAGATGAAGGATGAAACGAGAAGAAAGTTGGAAAGATAAAATTTCAGGTGCCGGAATGCCAGAAGGATGAAATGAAACGATAAAAGGATGGAAGGATGGAATGAGTTAGTGATATATGGATGCAATGATTGAAAGACGGAAAGATGAAATGATAGAGATATGAAAGGATATGAATGGTTGGAAGATGAAATGATAGAAGGGTGAAGTGATAGGAATATTAAATTATAATAAGATGGATGGATGATATGTTAGAAGGATGGAGAAACAATGCTTCCTCGTGATTATTTCCAACGAATTGTTGGTCGAAATTAACGATGTTTGATAAACTAATTTCATTAAAAGAAATGGCAAGTGCTATTTCTTCTTCACTGAATGCTTCCACAAGAACCTTCCCAAGGTACATCGTCAAAAAGTGTTTTGTTACTACATACGAAAAGTAAAAGAATTTTTTTCGGGGTTAGATTTTTCAATGATGTATCTCACGAACCTCGTATTTAACTGAAACATGGGTAGCTCGTTTCTAACATGTACTTCTCTTTAAAGAGTTATCGATGTATCTTTCAAAAACAATTCTCACTTCTTCTGCATTGATTGATTGTTCTTTTATGATTTTATAGAACGCTACAACTTGATCTTGAAGTTTTACATTCACTGTTCTATTTTCCAATGTAAATGTTGAATGCTTCTTCTTTTTCATTGGTTCCCATATTGATTTATCTTCCTAGAGTCTTTGTATTCTAAAAGCACCATATAGTTTATGCCTTTTAGTTGCGTAATTTAAAACATTTTCCGTTGCAGCATCCAGTAATACAGTTTTCGTGATTGTGTTGTTTACAGATCATGTCTTAAAACCATCGGAAAGCTTTTCAACATTTTTCTTTATCTATGAATGAGAAGAACCAATATGCTGATATTGTTCATGGTGCTGCCTATCATAATTGGTTAATATAAAACTTGAATAGAATTTGTCCATTATTATATTCATTTCAGAAATAATAAGGAAGTGCCAATTTTGCGATTTAACAGAAAATTTTTCCCATAGAAAGTTCAAGGTAGCGAGGTCGTTCTGCTTTAGTGCATACATAGCAGACAGATACACAGGTAAATATCGCGAATAATTATGTAGGTGAAGAAAAAGAATTACTTTAAAAAATCTTTTAGACTTTCTAGATGTATATCCCAATGACATTGAATCAGTTGATTGTGTATCTAGACTCTACCATTTTTTACATCAAATACTGCTAACTTGAGGTGCTCTTACACTATTACTGCAAAAACTTTCAAAAAGCATATTTTATGTATTTTTATGTTTTCTGCTTGCAATATCTTTTACAAAATGATTATCCAGAAAGACGACCCTTTTCGGTAAAAAATTAAAATTTGGTAAAAACGCTGCGGTTTGTAACACAAAAAATATTTATCAAAAATATTTAAAATTTTAGAGCTGATTTCTAACAAGTAATTAGACGTCCTGTAATAAATATTTAGTCAAAATTTGTCAATGGTTAACTTTCCCGAATATTTAGGCTGTACCAGCATCAATTTAGCATACTCTGATTTTTAATAAAGTGTGATAGCTAACTTAGCACCTTTTCAAACCATTAAAATTAAAAGTAGTTTGCAGGTATGCTTTAATCAAGATATAGCAGACAAAATTATACTTAGGAACAAACCCTGTAAGTAATTTAAAGAATTAAGTCTGATGTGTACAAGTTGTTACTTAATAAAGCCAAAAATAATGTTTTTAGCACTATTAGAAAGAAAATGTACACTTACCATACAAATAAATTAAAGGAAAATATAAGTGTACCCAAAGAACTCCGGAAATTTTTAAAAGATGTTGGATTTATTTAAGCTAAAAGTTCATCTTCTCAATATAATTTTTGTTTAAAAAAAAATAACGACTTTGTTTTTAACAAACAGCACGTTTTTAACATTTTTAAATGTTGTTTAGGAAAACCTTCTTCTAACTTACAAAAACTTTTACCAAGAGCTTCACATAGATATTCTATTAAAGTTTCAGATTACTATTCTACACTCGACATTTCTAATGGATTTATTTTTATGTAAATTAACATTCCATTTTTAACATTATAACATTTTTATCATAACATTTTATTTTTATTTACAAAAAAATTTCAGTCTTTTATAGAGAGCCTAGCGAACATTAAATCTCTACGTTTTGACGGCATTTCTTGTATGTTCTTGGTAGATGGATGTGCTTCTATAATATTATAGCACCTCTAACACAAAT
>JAUZNK010060563.1:0-14956 GCA_035046665.1 Euphysa ruthae
CAGTGAAACCTTGAAAGGGTTGTAACCAAAACCAGTAATCAATGATCACAGTGAAACCTTGAAAGGGTTGTAACCAAAACCAGTAATCAATGATCACAGTGAAACCTTGAAAGGGTTGTAACCAAAACCAGTAATCAATGATCTCAGTGAAATCTTGAAAGGGCTGTAACCAAAACCAGTAATCAATGATCTCAGTGAAATCTTGAAAAAATTAAATAAATTTAATGATGATTGTTACCTGCTGCTATCGAAGAAATGTTGATATATCACTCTATGATCCAGTTACTGGTGCATTTCTTGTAGAGTTTAAAAAATCTTACTTTTCACAAGTTTCAGATTATTTCTCATACACCAGAAAAATATAAATACTCTTTCTTCCTTTTTCAATATTTTGACGAGATTACCACAATTAGGTGTACATATTGTTTTGGGTGACTTTAATATTAATGCGCAGGATGAAAGAACAACATCTCGTAGGTTCTTAAAAATTATCAGCAATTAGTCCAAAACCCTACACACATCGCTAGACATTAGATCACGTTTACTTTCGATATGACATTTCTATACAATTTGACGATCATTCCTCCATATTTTGTATGTATTTCTTTGATCATGATGCCATGCAGTTTACTTTATCTCCTGAGAATTAATATTAAACATTATTAGGACAACGAAAGTTGATCTTCTATTTAGCGTCAATTGGTTGAATATCCAATGCATGATGCGATTTCTATCTATTTAATATATGATGCGTGTTGCCATTTTTTAGTGTTAAAAAAAGTCAATGCGGAGATTTTTTACTATCTTTTAGATTTCTCCATAACTTTGTCCGCCATGATTTTAAAATGTTTTGTAAAGGAAGATTTTTTTACCAAATACATCACAACAGTTAAAGGACAGTGTACGCATCACTCGTTTCAATCTATAAACAAAATTAGCTGTCTTTATATCTGTCAGTGGTAATAGGAGCCTAATTATTGTTCAACTCTTTCTTTTAAAAATTTCTTCAACTGGTCCGTTTACTTAGCACAAAAAAAAATCACGGAAAAACAAGCATTTGTAAACAAATAGAACAAATGCGCTAAATTACCAATAAATAAACTTGATGGGCTATAAAAAAAATATGCGCGCCTTGACACTAAACATAAGATTAACTTTTGTTGGCCTAATCCGATCAAATATGATTCGTTTATTGGTAAAATATGGGTACATAAATTCAAGACAACAATTTTACTCAAGTTATGAATATTCGCAAATTAAATATTTTAGAAATTAACACCCATGATGAACGTCTCCAAACTTTTTGATGGGTGTGCTAAACTCATCCTCAAACAATGAAATTGGTGCTCGCAATAGCATGATTAGTTTCTTCCATGGTGGGTGCAATTACCGATTGTTACCGAATGATATGTGTCCTCCAACAGATATTTGGCGAAAACAAAAGTTCATCTCATAAAGCACTAACAGAGATGTAATTGCAATTTTTCATTCGTGAATCCTGTAAGGGGAATTCATGGAGATTCATAAGAAGCGGTCAGTGGTTATTGAGTTTATTTGGAAATAAAAAATTCCAGGTCAAGATGCAAATTTTGTGAAAATAAATCTATACAAAATTCCTCAATATTTTGAAAAAACTGCATGAGATATCACCCTTCTCAATCCCGATCTGTGAAAAAAAGTTCCATTCCCAGGTACCCAGGCACTTTTAAATTGGGAACTTCTTAGATATTGTCACCAAATGGGGGGACGATTTTTTTACAAATCACGATGTCATTGCTACCAAAATGGTACAGGAGCTGAAAAACGGAATATTTACGACAGATTCTATATTATATCGATTTTCTGGTAAATTACTATTGGCAAAAATGATACCTGGAAACGATTTTCGAAGCCACAGTCCAGGCATAAAAATTTACATAGCTTTTTGAACAGAGCATTTACATGTCCCGGCATCCATGCATTAAGAAATGATGAGATTCTTATGACATCATTGATGTTGGGAAGAAATGCTTTACCTTATGAGCAAAAAATCTCATATTTTCAGGAATCATACCCAGTCAAAAAAATGATATAGACTTAAGGAAGGTTGAAACAAACCGAAAGTTAAAAGAACTAGCAAACGAAAACAATTTTTGCTACCTAAATAATGAAAATATACATAATTCACATCTTTGGAAAGATGGTATATATCTTATTAATAATGGTATTAAACCACCTACAAAGGTACTACACCTTGCAAACAAACTAATAGACATTTTAAACCACCTACCTAGATGACAAGAAAAAATAACTTACTTATTTCCTTGATAAAACTCACTTAAGCTTAAATATTATTTCTAGTGAACATGACATAAATGATATGAATCATTGCTTGCATTCTAAAATTGATATCTGTAATGTTAAAAATTTTGATATTTATACTAATTAATAGTATTAAAAATAAAGCCTCCTAAATTAGACATAAAGGCATTCTTGATCATGCAGAGAATGGACATATAATCTCAGGTTTGAAAACGTTACAAAATCTTAAGTCAAATAAAATAAACAACCTGTTATCTTGTATATAAAAATTAACTCCATCAGTAACAAATTGACACTGATTGTGATAGTTGTTATATTTACCGTGGGGAACCAACAAATTGCCGAGACAATTTTTCCAGATGGACCCAATTGGCGGGTCTTGGAGTACTTAGAACCCCCATTTGCGTCTACGAAATTTGCTCAACCAAACAACCCGACCAATTTGAGCTAGCGTTGCACTACGCAATGAGTTTTGCTCAGAAACTCAGAGATGGAATATATAAATTTCCGCCAGAGGTGGGAGTCGAACTCGTAATCTTTCGCTTCGGAGTCAAACGTCCTACCACTGTGCCACTCCTCTCTATTCTTCCTATTAATCAGGTTGACTTGCTAGCAATAACGGAGACCAACTGGATTAATCATTTCCAGTTTCTCAATTTGTTCTTGAAAAATTTAAAAAACCATATTGTTCAGATAAATGGAAAAATAGCGCAGGCTTACTTCTGCATGCCAGATCAAACCTCCCGTCCAGGGAGCTAATAGGTTTTTCTTGCTCTCCTTTTCTGCAAGCAATTCCAATTGTACTTACATTAAAAGATAAAAAATGGTTCATTATTGTTGTATATAATTTTTATTGCTGTTTAGGTTTTAAGTTTTGCCAATAATTTATCGGAGTTGTTAAATTTTTATTTCCAAAAATAAGACAATTGCTTAATAATCGGTGACATAAACCTAGAAGAATCTAACGAAAGTTTAAAAAATCTAATGAATGATTATAATCTTAAAAATCTTATAAGTCAAAAAAACATGTCTTCTCGGGATACATGTGTTGAATACAAACAAAAAAGCCTCCTTTCAACATTCTACTCCCCTTTGAAACTGGTTTAAGTGATTGTCATCGGTTAATATATAGCATGGTTAAGATTTCGTACCCTAAGCAAAATGCAATCAAGTACTCTTATAGGAGATTCAAAAAAGAACTAAAATCAAATCTTATTAATTCAAATTTCTATTCTTGTTTTTCTGTATTAAATTGTATCTTCTCATCAAAATTAAACCATCTTGCCCCATTTAAGGAGAGAATAATTTGAGGAAACCACAAACCTTTTGTCTCTCAAAATTTTCGAAAAGAATTTTTGAAAAGGCCTTACTTAAAAAAAATTTTTCAATTATCGATTTTAAAAAATACAAAAAGTAAAGGAACTATGTAGTCTCCCTGAATAAAAGTGAATAATGCTACTTGAAAATGGGTCTGTGGTTTCTGATGATTCAAGTCTTTATAGTAATGACTCTGTGTTGTGCGCAATTCATAAGTATAATATATTCATGCAATTCATACGTATAAAACTTACCCTAGTATAAAAGCTATAAAGCAGCACTACAATCTAAATACATTTGATTTCTCTGATATAACACCAGAAATCATCTATACTAATATTTCAAAAATTAAAAAAGGCTGTTTTGATGTATTAGTAATTATTTTAAAATAAGTTGCAGATGTTTGCACTCCCTATCTAACTGATTTTTGCAATAAATCTTTAAACAACTTTTTACCCCAAAGTGAAATGAAAGGGCAGAAATAACTCCTGTACATAAAAAAGGCGATTCTACAGACAAAGGCAATTACAGACCCTTAAGATATCAGTAAAATAATTAGATTTCACAAAAGAGCACTTAGAGCGATCCAAAAAAACCTCTCTCAGAATTTTGAGGGATTACATCAAACTGGAAATACTGTTAAGATTCATACTAAACACCTGCAGATTCTAATGCCCTAGTCCTTTAAATCACTTAATAATAAGAATCCCAAGTCTGTAATTTGTTTTAATTTAATTGCTTTTACGAATTCCTTCTGCAAAAACTATAAAGTATGGTACCAACTCTTTTATATTTAAAGCTAGTATACTCTGAAATCTACTTCCAAATGAGTATAAATCTCTTGCAGTTGAAAGATTTAAACCGAGTATTAAGAAATTGTCAGGGAAGTAAAATTAAAACTACTGTTACATCCATAAAATTGTACTCTGTAGCAAATTATTCTTTGTTTAGGATATAATTGTTTTAATTTATAATTGTTTATTATAAAATTGTTTTTATTTAATTTTTAAAAATCAAAAATTTGATTAGTTTATGTTAGTCTTAATATTTGTATATATTCTTTTGTACAGTCTTTTACCAACGTTAAATGAATAATTACATTTACGTTTGTCCTAATATATAATCCAAATCCCAGTATTTCCATTTAGTAACTTTTTAATAACTAAAAAACAAATAGCAAATAAAGAATTACATGCACAATGGGTCCCGGCAGAATCAGCAAATTTGTAATGGACTTGATGAAACGTACCTGAAATTCCCTTTTGCATGGTATTTGAATCATATTCAAAGTTAAAGTAAAAATTTAAACATTGTCTTTCCTGTGCTCTTGTAGACCAATTTTTATATAAAAAAATTTGAAAAACCACGAAAAATCAAAGAAAAAAAAATATATATATAGTTGCTTTTTTTCACAATTTCTTTGTCTTTTTCAACAGTATAACTCTGAAGAGTTGCGCCGAGTTAAATATTACAATTTGCCTCTTATAGCAGGCTATTTCGTTACCATGCTTCAATATACGTGCAAAAATACTGTATTTAGTCCCCAGGTTTTTTTTTTTTTACTTCTTGTTGACGTCGAAAATGACGAAAGCCTAAACCAATAAATCACAATACCCAGTAAGGTGCGATTTAATGATAAACACGTGGTCACCTTAATTTTGGAACATATCACATATTCTTTTATTATTCTTATTATTATTTTTATTATTATTATTATTAAAATTAATAATTTTTCGGATATTTTGATGAAGAAAAAAAATCGAAAATATTGGCCATATTTATATCGTATCTCACGTTAACTCATATTCATCGGGTACATCAAAAATATCAAGGAAATACATAATTCAAAAACACGTGCAAAACGAAAACAAGTAGCAATTACAATAACGGTTATTCTAAAAAATTTCGTACAAAGCAACAATGCGAAATCAACAAAAACATCTACTTCAGTGATTCTAACAAAGAATAACTGAAAGTTTCTTTCGATTATTTTGAGGAATTAGCACCAGAAGTATATTCGTATTTTTTGAGGTATGTAAAAGCTAGTTTATTTGCGGAAATGATCTGGATAAATTTTACAATATGATTTTCCTACGCTTTATTTCATTTCCTATACAAACTAAAATACTTAAATTATGCTTACCAAACTACAGTTAATAATTTTACGGTTTTAAGATGGAATCTTTTATAATTTTCTAACTTAGCTATTTCTACCGATATTTCAAGCTATTTGTACATAAAAAGGAAAAATTTACCCTACATTGTCGAATGAGTACGCTGATGATATTCTGACTTTCTCCGAACTGCCGGAAAAGTTTCGCAGCCATTTCTAGAGCTTTAAAAAAATAATAAATAAAAAAATATTCCTATATTTTGTTAAAAAAGAATAAATAAAAAAATATTCCTATTATTTTGACAAAAAATATAAAGTGTTGAGCTGATATCGAATTTTAATTATAAACCTTAAACATTCAAGGCATTGGCACCATGTTTGGAAAAATAGAAAAAAAGATATATAGGGTTTTATTCTATTTTTGTTAAATTATAATAGCAAATTCCTCTTCTATTTATTTTTGGAATATCACAACCATTACGATTTATCAAGCAAGAGTAAGGATAATGACTATATGCTATAAGCACACATGACTATAACTTAAGCGTCATCTTTTATTTGAGATAACAGGTTAGTGTTTAAAAACGACGTTTTATATTATCTGTAAATAATTTATCGAAAAAACCATAAATTGCTTTTTGTTAAAATAGAAACAAAAATGTCATGCAACTTAAATTTTTTTTGTAACGTATTCATGTTGTTTTTAACATTTATAATTTAACGCTCATAGCTTATATTTGCACCTGTAATAAAATATATTAAGATATGAATATAAAAAGATATTAATTTTGTTTACAGGATTTTTATACATTTTGAGGTAATTCAATATTACATATTATTGAGAAAATTCTCATGTAAGATAAATAGAAAAAATAGAATATTCTCCCATAAGATTTCACTTTCATCAAATACAAATAACTTAGTATTGTACTCATCTTTCGATCGGAATAATTCATGAATGATTCTAAGAGCAAAAATGTATTCTTATTTTTTTACATGCATACATTACATATTTCCCATCAATGTAAAGAATTTCCTGGTAAAAGTGGAGAGTATACAATCAATGGATTGTTTCCAGCTGAAATTGATTGCAAAGGCTCATTTTCATTTCCAAATATTGTTTTTAGTTAAACGATGAGATTTACCATTGATGAGATCAACGAAAGTATATTGAAGAATATCACCACGTTAGGTTACAAGATCTTTGATAGCTACGGAGAAACTCATTCGATTCCAATTTTCAAGATCGCAGTTGATTCGTTAACAGAACTAATTTTGCAAAATTGGAGTTTCAGTGAAGAAATAAATAAATCAAGTTACCCTCATAAGGCTGAACAGAGCAAGAACATTACATCTTGCTATAAAAGAAGCAATGTTATTAACAGATATTGTCAGTGTCTTACTGGACAATGTGATTCTCAATTGATTGGATTCATCGGCCCTGGGTACTAAACTACTAGCAAACAATTACATGAACTCATGCTATCTCAACCAATACCTATAATTAGTTATTCTGCAACGAGTTCAAGATTTTCAGATAAAAGGTTATACCCATATTTCTTTCGATCGATACCTTCCGATGCAGTATTATCTAAAGTCATTTTAGATATTATATTGAAATACAATTGGAAGTATGTGTCTATTATTGCTGCTGACAATGGCTTTGGTAGGAGTGGAAGAAAAGATATGATTAATCTTTTGAATACTAATGGCATTTGCACAGATATAGACATGTTCTTCAAAGTACCATACGACGTCAATGATATACGCCATATAGTGGGGTCGTTAAGAAAGAATGGCACTGCTAGAACCGTCATTATATATGCAGTTTCAAAACCAGTACGAATGATATTAACACAGGCTGAATTAACTGGAATGAAAGATTTTATATGGATTTTAGGTGGAACAGCACAGATAAATCATTGGATATAACATTATAAACCAGAAACTGTCACTGGATTAATATCGATATTAAAATATGGTGGCACCTATACACTATTTGAGAAACATTTAAACAACATACTTTTGCAAAATAAGTCAACAAATGTATGGCTTAATAATGCTATAGAATCAGAAGAGAATCAAGAGAACATGAGATTACAGTTAAAAACAATATTTCCATTTTGTGTATTTGTGCGAAACGGCGTGCATGCTTTTGCAAATACATTAAAGAAGTATTTACTAGAAAGAAATGATATGCGTGTAAATATGGAAATATTCCACAAATACTTAAAAAGAATTTCTTTTTCAGGGTTAGATAAACATTCATTTAAATTTGATAAAAATGGAGACATAGAAAACCCAGTTTTCAAAATATTTAATGTACAACATTTAGATGTATCTTATAACATTACAAATAGGCAGCATTCTCATTCGGAGTCAATATATATTAAAACTGTAGGGAATTGGACACCTTCTAGTAGATTAATTTTGCATTCGGATATAATGTGGGCTGGTGAAACTTTCGAACCTCCAATATCAGATTGCTCAAAAACCTGCAAACCAGGTACTTATGGACTGTTTGATTTAGGAGATAAATATTGTTGGAAATGCATTCCATGTAGAGAAGGTTATTTCAAGTTTAAGGAAGGCGAGCAAATATGTTCAAAGTGTCCCAATCATCATACAACTAATTTTAATAAAACACGATGTTTACCAGTGAAATACCAAAGTATATCCGATTATATTCAATATACTTTTGTTATATACAATATGATGTACAATATGATATACAATATGAGCTTTGTTCAACTTTTTATACATTTGATTCTATATATAACTTTAGCGTTGTTCGCAATGACAGCTTCAATAGAAACATGCTCGGCTTCAATAGTTTCAGCAACGTTCTTTGAATCATTAATTGCAGCAATTCTTCTTTCAAAATCAGAGCTAATTTTACAAACAAATTTTAAAACCGCTTTAACGTGCAAAAAAAATTTGATTGCAAAAAAAATTGGTATTATATTCATATTTACTGTTATATTTGTGCAATGCTTATTCACAACATTATTATTTACTTTTCAAAAGATTCATGTTGATAATGAATTCATAAGTAAAACAGTAGCTAATAATTACTGCGATTATGACTTATTTTTGTTATACCAGTGTGTGTTTACGATGGTCTTAACACTTATTTGCGCCATACAGGCTTTTAGATCAAGAAACCTACCTACAAGGCACAACGAAGCAAAACTTATATTATACGCAACCCTCCTAAAGTTGGTAATTAATACATGTTTGGCATTTATTGCTGAAGGTATTTCTAACGGGTTTACAAAAGAGTTTACAATCTTTTTACTGATGCTTTTGTCAAATACTGCTACATTAACGACCACATTTTATGAGATTTTTTGGTTGATATTGCAACCATCAGAGGGAAAAAAACAGGAAACTGGTGTAAACGAAGTGCGAAATAGCGAAAACGTGGAGGAAATCTGACAATGCAGGAGAATTATCTTATATTTAAAGATTTTGTTTTTACATTTGTTGTGCATATTTAACATATTTAACAAAAAATTATATAGAATAATAATTTTTTAAAGATTTGGATTTTCTTTTTAGTCAAATGGGCATCTGCTTAATTATCATAGAACTCATTATGCTACAGGTGTTTTACATAATAATCTGTTTCCCAAACTGGGGTAATTGTGCCCCCACCCCCAAAAAACCCCAAAAACCCCCACTTACCAAATTATGATTTACTTTATTGTTTAAATTATTGTTTAAAGAAATATGACTCTTCAAAAATTTATTTATTTACATGGATTTCCCCCATTATTCACTATTTTCCAAATACCGCAAATTTGAGCCCAAGACACCCCAAAAAAATAGTTACAACTTTAACTCAAAAATAATGATTTATTTCATTTATCAGATTAGCAAGAAATTAAATCTAAAACTATAAATTCATTAAGCTACAGGATTTTTTTATAATAAAATCCATTTTCTTTATTGGGGTAATTATGATGCCCACTGACACAAATTTTTTTTTTTATTGTTTTGTGCATTTTTGCGAAAAAAAAAATATATATATATAAAAAAATTTACTTGGATTTTCCTAAATTTGACCTACTTCCCGAATTTGGGTAAAAAGTCCCTAAACCTAAAAAAAATAAGAAAGACAAAAATTTTTGCAAATTTGGACTTTAATAGGTAATGAGAGTTGTCACCGAAATTTTTTTTTTTTAAGTTACTAAAGTAGAACTTGTAATAGATAATTAAATGAAACTTATAGAATTTACTTCATTTTGGTGCCAAAACCTATTTTGTGATGAAAATAATCTGAAAATACCCTCCAATTAGCTTTCGAAAAGTAACTAAATCTCAAGAACCAGAAATGCTAGAGGGTTGGTTGAGCCCTTTCAACTCGTACAAGATCTTTAATAATGCCATAAAAATAAGTTGTAGAAGCTACTTAAAAAATTGACCTGAGGGGCCTACATGTACACTTCTATGTATACAAGGTCTGACTTCAAATGTTGTTAGTATATGCCATAGGGATAGAAAAAAGAGTCACAGCCCTTTTCTGTGGTCGTTTTGCCGCCATATTGTATTAAAGCTGGCGACAAGGTCGAAATTCACTAGAGCTGTAAAGAGGTGTAGTCCTGTAAAGTCTCCCAAATCGGTTTGATTTTTTTTTTTAAAGTAAGGACCTTTTGTAAGAATACGAAAAATTTTTGATTGAAGCTTGATTCGCTATAAGTGCCATTCTTGTTCGCGAAATTTCGAAAATACTAAACCGTTGGTTAAGTTAAAAATATTATTTATATATCTTCCTTAAATACTAGAGGGGAATATAGATTAAAGTAAATGATAAGGGAAAAACTGTAAAATCAGATTTTAATAAGAAGATAGGAAAATAAAAGTTAAAATTATTTAAACAAAACAAAAAAGAATTAAAATAAGAGAGTTTAGGTTGCTTTAGTACAAAAAAGTCCACAGAGAAATAATGCCATGTCTCGAGTCAAGTATCGCCGTGAGCCACAATAGAATATTGAAAATGCAGAAATTTAAAGTTATGAAGCAATAAAGGAAAGAAAGAAACATAAAAATAGAAAAACTTTATCTTAAAAGTTTAGCCAATATATTTTTTTTAACCAAGCTTTCAAATTTAGGTCTCATATACTCTAGTGGCGTAATATTTGGAAAATTTTCTTTACTTAACTTGTTCCAATTAACAGAGACTGCGAATCGGTCGAGAGTTGCACGCTTTTGTTCGAAAATTGTGGGTTTCATCACTTTTAGTATAAAAGCTATGGAATATAACTGGTTTTTACTCAATGAGTCATATACGATCACCATATTTTAAAAGAGTATCTGGTTGTCAAGAAGCAAAACTTAAAGATTGTTATAAAGAATATTGACTGTGACATCGTTAGTTTTGAAAGAAATAAATCTAATAGCTATATTTTTTATGCTAATAAGTTTTTTTGTCGCAATACAGCTACACCTTTGTCCCAAAGTTGACATTCATATAAAAGGTTAGGATGAAAATTAGCAGAATAAATACATTTCATTGCAAAATATCCAATTAAATTTCTAGTCTTAGCTAAAAGCCAAAAAGCTCTAAAAATTTTCATTTTAACCATGTTAATCTGGGATTGCCAGTTATCATCTAGAATTAGTCCAAGGTATTTAACAGTTTTACTGAGATACAGTTTTTGACCAGATAAGCAAAAATTTTAATTAGTTGTTATTTATTTATGTTTTGATCTAATTATTATGACCTCTGTTTCTTTGCATTGAGAGTTATTCTTTGAGCTCAGAGTCATTCAGGTAATAATCTTAAATTATAATTCATTTGGAGCTACCAAATAATAACAGATTGGTGTCATCAGCAAACAATAGAGAATCACAATAATGAAGACATTTGTAAAGGTAAATAATGCAGATCAAAAATAACAAAGGTCCTTAAACTGAGCCTTGGGATATTCCATATTTTATAGTTTTCTTTGAAGATTTTGAGTTTCCTATTTTAGTGTATTGCTGGCTTTCACTCAAACAAGACTTTAACCATTTATGACTCAGACGTCTTACTCCGCATTTAGGAAGTTTATGAGGGATTTTATGATTGACAATATCAAAAGCTTTTTGGAGATCAATAAATACACTGAAAAACAAAATCACCTTTATCAATAGTTTCTTGAATTTTATTTACCATGTCGAAGAGAGAAATATTCCATTAGAGAAAGGCATGTTATTAATATCAGCTAGAGGTTCAGAAAGTACTAATTTACATTTTATGAGCAGAACTGTAGGAATTCTATTAGAACCACAACTTTTTCGATTTTCCAAAGTTTTTATATAGCCTTCAACCTCTTCAACAGTCACAGGATTTAGGTCAAAAGTATTGTCAGCGAAGATGTTATCAAGATAATCCATACAGTTAGTGTTAGTTTCAACAATGTTTTTTATCAATATTTTCATTTAAAGAAGCAAAATAACTATCATATTCTTCAGATATTTCATTTTCATTAGTAATTAATTCTTTCTTTCGCATAATTTAATATGGTACATAGTTTTTAGCTTTTTGATTAAGGTTAATTATGTCTCTTATTCCCTTCCAAACTCTAAAAGCATTTTTTTTTTACATTGAAATAGCTTTTATTAATTGGATGAGTCTTTGCTTTTAAGGATAAAATGAGAGAGGAAATTTTTGTATTGAGGCATTTTCTCATATCAATTTTAGCAATACAGAATTTATGATACAAAATGTCTTTGTTTTGTTAATGGACTTGAGGAGTCACTAGTTATCCAAGGTTTCTTTTTGAATAGACTTACGATTAGCTCTAATTTTTTCTAACTGAGCATGGATATTAACTATCTCAGTTATTTTCTTAGTGAATTTTTCTAATGAGAAGTCTACGTATTGTCATCAAACACACATAAGTCCTTCCAATTTATAACGGACAGCTCATTATTAACTTGTCTTCGCCAAACTTTTTATACTCTCATATGTGTAGATATTTGTTTTCAGTTGTATCACTGAAATCAGTTTCATTGGTAATACAAAACTGGCAAAGTGATGTGATAAGCGAGATTATCTGCTGAAATCTTCTCACCTGAGATCAAATTAGTAAAAATATTATCAATAATAGTTTTTGAGTGTATTCTTATCCTAGTAGAAGTAACTTTAAGTAAGTAAAAAAGATTAGCAAAAATCTTATTAACAAAATCTGACACTTGGTTGTCAGTTTCATATTTAAGAAGATTTATGTTGAAATGACCCATCAATATTATGTTCTTATTTTCTCTTTTCCTTGTTTTTCTAATAAATCTTGCAACTGAGTATTGTTAATTTCATCTACATCCATACATGGATTGCTATAAATACCTTCTAGGATCATGTATTTACCCTTTGATGACACAATTTAAATAAAAAGTGACTCCAATTCTTAAGTCTTATAAATAGACATATCCTTTCTAAAGTTGTAGGTTGCTTTTTCATGATAATTATTACTATTACTTATTGACTTAATTAAAAAAATGCATGTCCTAGAAAATTGATCAGCAAACACAGACCTACGCTTGTTAACAAAAAAGAGGATTAAATCCTGGTCTAGAAAAAGTAAACATGTTAAAACTTAATATTTTGGAAAAATGCAGTTATAGGGGCAACCTTAAAAACACTTTGTTGAGCTTGGTGCTGAAGTGAGAAAACGTTTAAATGAAGAAATTCCGTCTGAGATCCCTGAAAGCAACAAAGCAAAAATGATTTTTGTAGATTTTATGGCGTACTCCCGAAAAGTGCATTTAAAATGACTATATGGAGAACATTTTGGAGATTTTTGAGAAAAGAAGTGAGCGAATTGACATAGTGTTTGACTGGTATCTATCAAAAAGCATCAAACAACATAAACGAAATCGGTGCCGTAGTACTTAATACCCAGTACTTTTGCTGTCAGCTCCTAGAGTAATAGCACAAGAAAAGCCGATGCCTTTTTTATGTTGTGGTGTCATAAGTTTCCATTAAAATAACATGAATATGAAAAATTTTACTTTACCTGAATAGTGAAAAAGAAGTTATCTAACCATTCCTGATTTGAATTTCTGTCTCATAACATTTAAGCGATGCTTCTTTATTATGTTACATTATAAATTGAAATTTTGCTGATGAAAATGCCTTTGGCAAAATTATTTCAAAATGATGGTCTTTGGTAAGAGTTTAAATTTTGCCCTTCTTATAGTTTTTTTGAAGATGGGTTTCAAATTTTATATGATTTTTTTGTGCTATAACCTATCTCATCAAGAGGTTTAAAAACATCAAACATGTGAATAGGGTATTTTTTTGTTAAAAAAAAAAATTTTAACGCATTGTTCAAATTTTTCATTTATATTCAGCCAATTTTATTCAGTTATCTTTGATTGGAAGATAATTCAGCCACAGTGAGACTGCACCTAAAAGTCAAGAAAACAGAGATGATGGGTTTCAATCAGAACGAAGGAGTTAACATAAAGGCAAATAACGGCAATAACTTTGTAATAATGGTTAGTTTCAAATATCTTAGATCAAATGTCAGCAGCTCAGCTAAGGATATCAAAATTAGAAAAGCACTTGCAAGGACTGCTTCTCATAAGATGCAGAAAGTATGGAAGTCTTTACTTTCCAGAAAAATGAAAATAGGCCTGTTCACTGCAACAGTTGAGTCCATATCACTTTATGGGTGCAACACATGGATTCTCACCAAAAGCGAAGAAAAATCTTTGGACGGTACATACACTCGAATGTTGAGAATGACTCTAAATATAAACTAGAAAGATCAAATTTCTAATAACGAACTTTATGGAAATCCAAGATAACATGGAAAATTGTAGAGAGAAGATCCGGTTCATAAATCATATAAATCATAACGGTTCCGCATGAAAAAGAGCACCGGATATGTACCATTAGTCAAAAAAAGGTACTCAAACCCATAAATTTATAAGAGTATTTTCTTTAGTATGAAGATATTTTTTGCAAACCCAGGTTAACGTTAAGTAAAATAATTCAAAAACCATTTATTTATTTATTTATTTCCCATAATAGGTGGAGATGATCAAAAGTCAAACTTAAGAGATAAGTGATGATAGCTTTTGATCGAAAAGCAATACAGCTTTCAAGTTTTAACATGTGTATATAAAAGATATGTACATACAAAAAAAAAAAAAAATCAAACATAACGGCCTTTGTTGGGGGTTTCGTCGCAATTCCAAATATCACCGTGTTTGTACCCGAAAATCCCCAAT
>JAUZNK010060574.1:0-14956 GCA_035046665.1 Euphysa ruthae
ATATCTGGCTTCAAGTCTTGGATTTAATTTTATTCTTTCTGCTCGTTCAGGGTTCTTGTGCTTAAAAATCTAAAGCAAAAATTAATAAATTTCTGAACAATAAGCAAATGCCTGTTTGGAAAAATTTTCTGTAGAAAAACCTGGAGTAGATTTCATACCTACAAATGAATAAAAATCTTAATATCAGGCTAAACGTGAATTAACCTTGTTTAAAACTTATGAGACTCTACAATGAAGATGTTCTATCAAAAAAATGACTTATAAAATATTAGTCACTAATAAAATATGCCGCAGAGACTTTAAAATCAAAAAGCCTAAAGGAGCATGTCTTCAAGCGTCTTAAAAATGTTCCCTTCCCAAACCTTGAAATCATTTTCAGCAATTAGGAATAAAAAGATTTTTGTATAACAAATGATCAAAATCACAGATCCATTCCAAGAGATCCGTATGTTCTAAACAGGGCACGTAAAAAGTTTTACCTTGTATAAAGTAAATTGTGTTAATATAGTTCAAATTGTGGCTTTATGGATAACTAGCTAACTGCTGCAGTGTTTAAAAAATTTTATAACTCGGTTTTTGAGAATTATTTTTTCAGATACAAATATAAAATTTGATAACAAACTAAAGCTCAGCAGAATCAGAAATTTTAGAAAAAATTATATAATTTTTTAACAAAATATGAGCAGTTCCAGGTTTTGGTAACAGGACATGAAAACGTGTGATTGTCCACACCCTAAAATTATCTGAGATAATAAAGTTCCTAAAACTGCAGGATTAGAACAAAAAATCTTTATTATTTCAAACCAAATTTAACATGCTTAGGAGCATGAGTGATAAAACTAGCAATTTTTCAAAATGGCTGGCACATTAGAATTATCAGAATTGTAGCTGCCATCACCACAAAAAAATTTCTTGAAAAAAAAATATCGTTTTAATGTCAGACTTGAAAAATTTTACTGTTTCAGAAAATTTAAAAAAATTTTATATAAATTTTATATTGAAGGCAATTTACCACAATTGAAAGTAATTGAAATATACTTACAATTGGTTCGGAAGACATCACTCCCTAAAATTTAATGAACTGTAAAATAAATATAATATCACATAATTAAAATAGAATAACTAAAACCAAAATCTTCATTATCGTAACTTCCCATATAAACTTTTTTACAGTTAAACTTAAAAATTACGGAGAATTTCATATCTACGTGAAATTTAAAGACGAAATCAATTTAAATAAACCAAATTTTTATGGTTGCCCCCAAAGACAAAATAGTAGCCTGGAGCTAATTTTCACAAGAACAAAGCATTATTTTAGTAAATCGTAATAATATTATAATAAATCGATCTTTGTTGGCAACTTTTTAACACGTAGCAAAAGGAACAAAATTTTTAGTTAAGATCTACAAAACTTGAATTAAGTATTACTTTAAGTGAAACTCCTTTTTGAAAATATCAAAAAAAAAAAAAAAAAAAAAATTCTTTTTTAAAGGTATAAAAAAGGTTTTTAGGCAACGTAGTTTATGAGCCTGCTAATCTTTATGATAATATTTGTGATGTCCCTCTGGTTTGAATAATTTCTATGTCAATTAGTCAATATGCAAAACTGATTAGTCAGGATAGAATGAAAGACGTCTTGGGTTCTGATTGGGAATCAAATAACCTAAACCAGCGTGATGATGTCACTTATTATTTGTTAAAATATCAAGTACTAAGGAAGTTAAAACAAGGAAGAAATTGACCTTTTTTTGATCTAACTGCTTGTTATTTTTAGAATTATTTCAAGCCCTACTGCTATAATATGGTATATTTTATTTTTACCTTATTATTGAATCTGTTCACATATCTCCATCGGGGTTTTATTAATGCATACCTGACAACATAGTCAGGGACAGTACACGTTTCTCTACCATTACCGACACTATGGTAACCCTGTGTTGTCCAACCATCGAGGAGACTGTCTTGCAGTAATTGTATAGCTAAAACACACAAAAAAAAAAAAAAAAAAAATATATATATATATATATATATATTACTAGTAACTGTTAAGAAATAACATATACTTCGTAAATCAGGCGAATCAACATCTGACAATGTCTGACAAAGTTTGATTCCAGTCTGGAAATAAAAAATTATAATAAAAATTAATGAACTTGAGATTTAATTAATATTGAAGTAGATTAACAAAGCATTGGCAAGATGTTTGTTTAAACTAACCCTGACATCTCTCTTACCCATTTAACATCATTTCTTTCTGATTTACTTCAACCAATTTTCTTTATTAGCCAAATTTCACGCCAATAAGGTATAAAACATCACACTCAGGCTTATTATAGCCTATATTTTAAAAAAGAAGTAAATCTCTTAACTTGTTCTTCCATTTTTTCATTTTAACAGTAACACTGGTTCTGTACCTCCCTTTAATCCTATTGTGCTATAATTTCCATTATAAAAAATTTTTTTTTAAGTTACTACACCACTTATGAGCCCAATAAAAACTGATAATGTAAAGAATAACTACCAAAATCTTTCCGACAGACATCATAAAGAAATTTAACTCCTCTAAACTTCCCTAAATTTCAACCGCTAACCAACTAACAACCACTAACCTTGGCAATCGTACCAAGGTTTATGGAATTTAAAAATATACTCGTAAGTCTAAATCAATTCCATAAATTTGTTGATTGCAGAAATCAATTCCACACCTTAAAAAGCACAATAATCGATCTCACCTATAAAGGTTTTTTTTTCAATTATGAATCTAATAACTTTTGGATCACCAATGTAAGATAACCTGGCATCATCCAAATTATGTGGATAGATAGAGGAAGTGATATGTTCTTTCTTTATTCCATTCTTCTTATCAGTTACGCCTAACGGTTTGCAGCAATCTAAAGAAACACGAAAGACTTACTTTATGAAATAAATAGTAAATAAGTAAATAAATAGTATCACAGAAACAAAAAATTTGAAAGTGAAGTAAATAATTTGTTATCTTGCATACCGATAAAATACATTGGTGAAATTTTCATTTTAAATTTGCTTAATATGAGATTAGTCAAGAATAAAAACTCTTTAAAGAATATTTTAGAACATAACAGTAAATTCCTCTCTAATGAAATATATAACATACCACAATGACAATCTTCATACGTTCTCAAGTCATCAAACATGAGATAGCCATTTTCATCTTCATCAATGAGCCTCAGAAAAAATGCAGTCCGTAGATGAGCCTCATTAATCTGTAATACAATTCTCTTCATTGTAAGCATATCTTTAGTTAGAAAATATTTAACAACAACTATGTTGAATCGTAACAGTTCAATACCTACACGACCTTTTTTCGAATACTTTCCTCCAATTAAAAAACTTATGGTGTTGACACTCAATACAAATGTTGGCGATGTAAGATATCCAGTAGCTTCCAAGCTTCCAATTTTAAACACAGCTGAAGAAAATGGATGATTTTCATAACTGGATATCCATCCTCTTTTTTCTATATTAGAAAAAATTTTGTCTCGTACGTATTGCGGATCTCCGTAAGTGGGCTGGTATTTAAATGCTTCTCCTTTTTGTGTCCAATTATTTAAACTTAGATTTTCAAAGTCAAAGATCGAACAACCCAAATCAAAGTTTCCAAATGGAAGTTTATCTAAATAAACCTGAAATAATAAAAAAATAAAAAAAAAATTTTTAAATGATATTAAATAGAAAAAAGATTTCAAAGCCAGTTAAAAAAATTAGAAATTTGCTGAAAACTTGTTATTCGACTAATTTCATAAAATTTGTGTTCATTTTGTTAAGTTATTGAGTTATCAAAGTGTCCAAAAACCTTATAACATCTGCATTTATGTCCAAAAAAACTTACATAATTCAAACAAGCTCTAAGCAAATACTGGACCTCAAACTTTCTTTAATTATGATGACAAAATCAATTTTTTTCTTATTTCATCTTAATTTAATTGAAAATGGCGTTATATCAACAATAATTGTAAAAAAAAACATTTCACTTTAATGCTTCATAGTTTGTCTGGAAGTATTCTGATGATTACTCATTTGTGTTTTGTTATCTCAGGGTTCGACAAATGGTGTACGACCCATACGTAAAAAAAACTCTCACACTTGGAATTCTTATATTGTGAATGATGCTGTAAGCTTCAATCTTATTATTTTAGTATGTTTGTTACCTGAAGCATGTTGTGTTGTACATTTGTAAGTTCACTTTGTGCACAATGTTTTACAAACTTAGAGGACAATTTATAAGCTTTATATTTTAATTTTGACTAAAAACTACTAAGCCAAAAATTTTGTGAAGGAGTGCTGAATAAAAGGAAAACTCTGTGTATTTTTAAAATTTAGAGTTTTGTATATTTTGTGTTGTTTATAAAATGATATGATGCTAAAAAGTGCAACATATTTGAGTATAATCTTTCCGTGTTGACTTTCATAATAAAATACTGGTGTTGATAGAATAACTAAAACGGTAAAGGATGTACAAAATAAATGACAAATATCCTCAAGGAAAGTTATATTTAATGTGTGAATAATGCTAATAAAACTCTTTAAGTCCAGTTAACAACTAAATTTGAAAAGCTCACATAGAATGTTTTAAAACTAATCTATCTTGGTTGAAATATGTAAACTTATTATACAGTTTGGTATTTCTAATTATAAAATAATCTCTTTTCCCAGTCATAAAGTTTCCAGTTAATTAATATCAATGCGATTTTTTGGTAGTTAAATTTGAAGAAAAAAAAAATGAATTGTAAAAATTAAAATATTCTATAAATCTCTGATATTTATGTAAGTGCAGTCATTAGATTTTATTTTTGATTGCATCACATATATAATTTTTTTTAGTTATTTGTTCAGTTTAAACAATACCAAAACAATATTTTTAATTGACTAAATAAATAAAAAGATAAGTAAAAGCATTACGTTAATATGATAATAATAATCTTTTAATTGACAAGATTCTTATTGTTATTTAATTGACATAAATTTACATAAATTATTAAAGCTAAACAAAAATTCTAACCACAGGCAGAAGTGTTATACAGATCAAAAAAGAATTTGTTTCTTCAAATTATCTTTATTGGTTAGCAGAGCATTGAAAAATCCAGATAAAGGAATTCTTGGGTTGCTTATATACCTATCAATGTCTCCAGTGCTTGGGGTTTACTGGATAAATCGTACCTCAGAATGCTCAATAAAAACAGATAAGATTTTATATGAAAATTTTATAAAGTACCTAAATATAATAAAATTATAATTAAATTATGTACCTTACACAATTAAATAAATGGGGTTATAACTATGTCAAAATTAACAGTTGAGATACCTCCACTATGAAGATAATTTAATAATATAAACTTTGCTACGGCAAAAATATTGCATATGTATGTACTATTAAACTAATTATAAATTTTTCGACCCCTGTATCTACAAAATAAAGTTATAAAGAACTAAAAGGATACATACTTTTATTTGACAACAGATAAAAACTTTCCAGCAAGCAAGCAGATGTCAATCCAATATCAAAATGATATATTTGGTCAGAGTACCTTGTGGATTCGACATCGAAATTCAGTAAAAATGAAAAGATATTGGTCATGTATTGATGTCAAAATTACGTCTAATAGGTGTTTGATCAACGTCCTCATCTTAAGTTTGATTGATGTCAAATTGACGTTTGTGGCAATGTAAAAAACAACTCAATTTGACATACCTTCATTGTGCAACTGGCACAATTGATAATACCCCTAAATATTACTTTAATTTCTTTAAGTCAAATTTACTACAGAGGGACTGTTCAAGCAAATCGAAAAGGTTTTCCAGAAGACATAAAACAGAACAAAAAGGAAAACAAACTTGCTTATATGGAACATAAATTCTGGAAAAGTGAAAATTCAGGTTTATTGGTTGAACTGTTAAAAGACAAGAAGGCTAAGAAACCAATAATTGCAGTTTTTTCTCATGCAGATGGTTCAATTTGTATCATATTATTTAAATCTAAACAAAAAGACAGTAAAGTGGTGGAAAAGAATGTTCTTCTGGACAATAGAAGTAGTTCAAGTAAATACATTTCTGTTATATGCACTAACTCACAGCGTAAAAATTTTGTTGAAAAGGTTCAAGCTTCAATTAATTGATGAACTTGTCAAATATTCTCATGTAAATTAGGAATTAGACCAATGTGAACATAGAGTGAATAAACCTCAAGTCTCCAATATGCTAAAAAAATAAAACAATCAAAAACATTTAGTTGGATATGTGGAGGTTGATAGCAGCTGGATAGTTTGTAGTACACTCCAGCAAACCGTCAACGAACAAAGTTTGTCAGGATCGGATGCTCAAACAAGCCACGTGGATCCATGGCGCAGTGGTTTAAGGAGTCAAACTACGGAGACCGTAGTGAAAAGGTATGTGGTTCAAGCCTTACAGTGAGACTGCTATTTCAAATTTCCTCCTCTTTAAACTGGTGTGTTGCATGAAGACTAAAAACAAATGCTTCTTCAATTATGAAAACTTTTACTAATACTGTGAAAACTTTTGATTACTTAAAAAAATTGATTTGATTTTTAATTTGGTAGCAAATAAGTTAAAACTACTCATAGCACCAAAGAGCTCAAGAAACATCAGAATATGGTATTCATTGTTTTCTCTCACCACTTTCAACCAATAGTTTTGATAAAAATAAAGTTTTGAAAATTTTGATACAAGTTAGAAAAATGTACTGATGGAATGCTGAAAACTATAAAACAATATGAAAAAAACATTTTTTTTTTCTGCAGCATAAGTGTTTTCTTGGAAAACTATGGACCACAAAACACCAAATTATATATGAATTTGTTTCAACAGGATGTTTAAAAATTATGGTCACTGAAAGATTTGGGTGCAGAAATTTGAAAAGATCACTGAATTCAGCATGGAATTTAATAATCAAAATTATAACAGTGATGTTATGACAAAACCAGTGTTACTAAATTATCCCTTTAAAGGTAGCTGAACAAGCAGTTAAAGATCCCTTTAAATAGAGAAAGCATACAATCTGGTAAACTATCTTTGCTTTCATAATGAAAGCCAATGTTTTCATCTTCTTTGTCTTCACCATCATCTTCTGTTGTTGTGAAATGCTAAAATCAAGCCATCAGATTTTAACGCATTCATATTATTTAAAACGATTTTAGGGAATCTCTGCAAGGGCTATATTCTTTGGAGATAGAGGGGGGCAAGAAGGCTGAACTTTATTTTGTGGCCGAGGAGGAAAAATTAAAATATTTTCAGAATACAGATAAAATACCATCGCAAATCTTCACCTTACGCAACTTAAATTTTCAACATCCAGACTGAGGTGATATTAGTTTTTTTGACAGTCTTCTTTCTTAAACATTACTGGAAGGCAAAAACAATATTATATATCTATTCCCAATATGTAGGCATACTCCTTCCATCAATTTTTCTTCTTCATACCAGTACGCTTTGCAATTCATGGTTTTCACAATATCAAAAAAACTTTTTAAACTTAAAAACTAAAACATGCTTTTTAAACTCCTAATGGGACTTGTGATTTTTGACAAAAGAATTAAAATTTACTTCCTTAAACAAATCCAAAAGTTCAACTCAAAGTTTTTTTGTTTAATCATGATAATTGTCAATGTAAATTCCGAAAGTTAAAAAGGGAAACAACAGCAAAATGAGGTTAATTAGTATAGTAAATAAAATAAGCCAAAAAAAAAAAAAAAAAAAAAAAAAATTTACGGAGGGTCTAATACTAAATCAAATAATCAAATAATAAAGTAATAAATTTTTTCAAGAATTAAGCAACTTCATATGCCTTTTTTAACGTAAAGTTTCTAGTTATTATTGTTCTTTCTATTATTATTGTTGTCACTTAACTGTGTACAATCCACAGGGGTAATTAAGAGAATTAGTACAACTCCATCCTTAAAATTAATAGCAACAAATATTCTACAGATATTGATTTATGAAAATATTTTTGTCTTAAAATTATGCTATAACTCTCAAAAATATATGCGGAAATAACTCGAAGAACATGGAATTTTGCAAAGATCTTCTAAACAAGATGTTTTCACAACATAGCAAACATATTCATCACCCTCACAAATTTCTTGAGCACAAAAAATTCCTTGGGGTCTACCAAAAACCACCTGTTTTGGCTTTGAATTGACTTGATATTTTTTTTTGAAAATTGAGAGTTACCTGTTCCAATTTCACACTTAAACAACCTGAGAAATAAGACTGTCAGCATTCTGTCAGCAATTTCTTCAACATTTTATTTGTTTTTCCAAACAGAAAAGTTGTTGTTTCATCCAGTAAAATTCTTTAAAATCTTGATATAGATGAGTAAATGGAAATAAGTGCATGGACATTGTTCATCACAAATAAAAGCTCATAAATATGTTTTGAACATGAAACAAAACAAACAAGCAATTTATGTGCATATTCAATCATTCTATTGGCCTGATAGTTAGGGTCATTATGAAGCAAAATTTGAATAGAAACAGATAAACATAGAAAATGCTCATAGATATCTTGCTTTAAAATATTTTTTAAAACAAAACCTGTGTAAACAAGAAATTGATGATATTCTGTTGCTTTCCATTGTTAAATTTCAGTAAGTGGCCGTGACTGTCTTGAAAATTCACTTGGCAATGTTCCTAAATATTGCTAAAGATTGTGATATAAGCTTAATTTGACATTATACTAATTTTACAGTTTGTTTGTGGTTCTTCTAAAAACCATATCAACATATCACAAAATGTTTTATACAAGGTAAAAGTCACAGTCCAAAAATGGTAATTTTTCTCGTTGAAAAGTATTACAATATTAATATATTGTAATTAATATATTAATATTAATATTAATATTGTATTAAAATTAATATTAATATTAATATTAATATTGTATTACAATAATTAATTTATAAATTCTGAACCATTTCGTAACATACAGTTTACACTAGTAAAAATCATTCTCAAATGCTCATGTACACCTTTTATAGCATAGTAGCCTGTATGTGACTTAATAATCTTCAAAAATTTATAAGCCAGTATAAAATATAAATAAATAAATAAATGATAAATGATATCGAAAAACTTTCCCGTAAATACATACATACAAATAAATACAAATCTCTATGTAAATTATCATACTCAAAGAGAAAATCACTCATGTATTTAGAAACAGAATTTGGTTTTCCTTTATCACAATATAATGTAACTAAAAATTGTTGCACTGATCTGCGCCGCTGTTTCAAACGCTTAGATTCGGAGTTCATACCTAATAATACAAGCAAGTTATTCAACAAAATTTTTTGGCATACCCCACCATCTCTTTTAAAACTCCATTATAAGAAAAAGAAATACATCTAACTGAAACTTGAACATAAATGAATCTATTTTTATTTAATTTATTCAGTTTTCCTTCGAAGTAATACTAACCCAACAAAAAGTCAAAAATGATCCTCAACACTAAACGTCATCACAAGTGTGTGCAGATTTTGATGCTATTTCAGAAAGCTTTGGGCATTTATTCCAACAAATGGAATTAAAATTGCTACAAAATGCAATCTAAATTCCATTTGAGTAAATTTGATGCTTCCTTTGATAAATAAAAATCATGTCATACTGACAATGAAAATTAGTAAAATGTAGGAGCCATACTCTGGTCTAAAAATATAATAAACGGTTTTATAGAAATTTTGAAAATATTTATTGTAGGCCTGAAATTACCAATTAGGGCCCATTATCAAAAAAACAAGACTCTTTTTAAATACAAAAATCGCACTTTCCTACCCTTATGATTCAAGGACGTCACCCCAAAAATCAAAAGAAAAAAGAAAAATCAAAAGAACTGTTAAGAAGAAAAAGTGTTATGGAAAAACAAACAAACATACACGAGTGTGTGAATTTCATAGCACCCTCTCTTCCCAGGGCTTCTAACAATGATCGGAAAACCCTTTAAATTATAGAACGCAAAATATCTAAGACTAAGTAATATAATTATCTTCATTGTCACCATCTTTATTATTATTAATCCCACTAAGTGAAAACTGTTCAAACAATAAATTATTTAAGCTACTTACTTTGTTACCATTATCAGCATATGAGTTATACTGCACATCTTTTAAACCATAGTAATCAGGACAACCAAATACTTCATAAGTGGTAGAGCTATGTACCCTTTGACCTTGTTTAAAAATACCATATATTTTCACTTCAGTAGCCACAATTTCTGGCTCTATAGGCACAAACCCGTAGCCTTCCGGATCTTGAAGGCTGTGAGCAAACTGTGAATTATAAATCTAAAATAAAAAAAAATAAGTAATGATGCCAAAACACAGTTATCCTCCATCAGGATTTCAATTGGTTTAAAATGCAACCCTGATACAAAATTTTGATTTCCCAATCTGTATGTCACATTATGGTGTTTGTTGAAGCCACAATACCAGTATAAATATATATACATATATACATGCATGCATACACACATTCGTACATATAAAGACTTGCAATCTCAATTTACCTGTTTTAAACAATCTAGAGTATTTAATTTAAAAAAGCTTTTCCTGCAAGGCAAACCATGGGTCTGTGGAAGTCAGGTTATAGGAATTCCCAATCATGACAAAAACACTGTATAAATTTCAATCCTGACTAAAATCCTGCCTTGAAAACAATATCAGTATTCATAAAAAACACATCCATTTTCTAATGATTGAGACATACAAGTCTGTTAATATAATGAATACAAATTATATGTGCGAAAAATTTGGATCTACCTTATTCTTTGAGAAATGGATGCATTTTAAAACTACCCCAGCGAGAACATGTTGTTTTTAAACCTTAGTTAAAAATAAGGACTCTCCACCATTACGTACAAGGTTCAGTATTTAAATACATATAAATTTACATATAAACTTTTTTTTCAATTCTTTTTAACTTTTTTTCTTCTGCCAAAATTATTTGTGATTTTAGGGAAAAAGTATTTAAAATAATTTAGACTGTCAGTGTTTTGTTTTAAAGAATAAACTTCTGTTACCAGATAAACTAAGTTAATATTTTTAGAAATATGATTTTTTTTTTTTTTTTAATTACTTAAAATCTAATAAACGAAAAATTTCTAAAAATTCATATGGCTACGAATCATCAATTGAGCATGGTTATTACCAAAGAAAAATTATGGTTTTCTAACAATGCCTTTCTAGCAGCTATTCCTTAAAAAGTCACTTGCAGACAAAATATAAATCTATGAACCTTAAATTATAATGAATAATATTCAAAATATTGCGGCAAATATTGAAACAAAACACAGAGAAAAACTTTAAATAAAGAAAACATCGGGCTTGCCTTACTTACTTATTCACTCACTCACTTACTTACTTACTTACCCAAAAAGTGTTTATAATAACCTATTTAACTATTGAAAAACTTTTCTACCTGCCCTTGGTTTACACATACTTAGTTTACTTAGGTTGGAAAATTTAAAAAATAGATCAAAGTGATAAATAGAAAAAAAGATAGAACTTTTTGCTCATTTTATAGCGGTAATGCTTTCAAAAAAAACTTTTTCAAAAATAGCTATTTTTCATATAATTTGGTTTTCTGTACCAAAATTAGACAGAGCAGAATCCAATTTCTACCTAATTAGCTCGCACTAACAGTTAAATACCTGTTGCGTGACGAACCTGGCAAAGAAGTGATCCAATAAGGTAAGTGGTTATGGACAAAGATAATTTTCACTTTTTTTCTGATAAGTTTCACCAGTGACCTGTGACAAAGTGTAAAATCTATGAATCAACAAGAAATATTAACACTTTAGAACTAACCGTCATTAATATATTATATACTAATTACTTGTAATGAGTATCCAGATTTTTATTCTTGATTGACGCTTCATTACTAAGTAACTAAGTGAGTGATTGAGTGAGGGAGTGAGTAAAGAGTGAGTGAGTAAAGAATGAGTGAGTGAGTAAAGAGTGAGTGAGTGAGTAAATAAGTAAATATTTATTTACCAATAACAATCAAAATTTACATGTTTAAAATGTATAAATAAATGAATTCAAACAAACATTATAAAAAATATGGAAAAAGAAAAGAATTGTTTGGACAAAGGCACTCAATAGCGTAAAGCTGAACAAAGGAATGACACAGTTAGAATACAATAAGCATTTTTACATAATCTATAGATAATAACGAGAAAAACAACTCTAAAAAATTATGATTTTAACTAAATGATAACTGTTTCCTTACAATCAATATCGTTTAACCCATTACATTTTTTATCTACCCCAGTTTTACATATTTTAAAGCAATGCATAAAATTTTTGCTTATTGTCTTTTTTCGTATTTTGCATGATTTTTAAAAACATTAAACTTAACTTTTTTAATAAAGAAAATTATTGCACACACACGAGCATACACACACGCGCCTGCACACACGCGCATACACACACGCGCATACACACACGAAGGCACTCAGTTTTTATTTTCAAAATCAAAACTGAGAAATTGCTTTTTGATAGTTAGGACACACAAGTAAACAACAACACTTGTTCAATATGTAATTATAAAATGATTCCACAAAAGGATATGAAATCTCTCAAAAAAAAACATTTAATATTAATCAATTTAATTTGCCAATTATTAGATTAATTAATAACAATTATTAAGAAGGGCGGAAAAAAAATCAGAGGAAAAGTTATATATTATTGTCATTGTTATTATTTATTATCTTACTTATATTTTACCAAGAGTGTCTTTGAAATCATTCAAATGCTTTACTGTAAGAATATTATGGCAATTTAATTAAACGAGAAGCCATGGATAGTAAACATCAGACTGGGCAATCAACATAGAGTTTGAACTTTATCAAGGTTACAGAAGAAAATGAAATGGTGCCATTTTCTGTTCACCCAACTGAGGGTCCAAATGACAACTTTTAAGTACTTAAAAGTACAAATAGATATATAACAGCTTAAAAGAATAAACAAGCCTTTGATGAAATCTTAAATAGAGATACTAATGTATCGTAATGTTCCTTGATAATAGTCTTGCTAACAAAGCAATGCAGACAAAAAATTTGTTATCCAGTCCTTTATTAGAATTGGTTATTTGTTTGTGATGAAAAACTAGGCACATGTTTGCAATTTAGATTAGTCGACCTGATAGCAACATGCAGATCAACAGATCAAAAGAGATAAGAAAGCACTTTACTCTGGTCATTGAAAAAAAAGGAAACTTGTCATTTTTCTCTGATGAGACTTCCAACATTACTTTGATTGAAAAATTTGCCATTTAAATTATTTCGGTCGACCATGTCGGCCCAAGTATTACATGCTGGACAGCACATGAACAAGACTGCTTCTTCTTGTACAATGGTTACAAACCGTTTTTACAAGCTTTGATGACATGATTTAACAAAAGAAAAGAAAGAAAAGCACTTGGTCTTTTTATTCAAGCTATGTCAAGTGAAAACACTGTAACACTTTTAATGTTCCTAGGCGTAATTGAAGCTATTTACTCACTTGTGATATCACCACAAAGTTCACAGACAGGAAACACTCTCAGTTATATTCCCATTTATGTGGAAAAAACTACATAGAATCTAAATAATCTGCTGGCTGATCAACAAAGATGATTTTTTGTATGATAAGTTTGAGCCAGAAGTTTTAGTTTTAAAGAACAACTTTCAAAAACATTCATTGAAATAAAAGGTTTCAAGCTTGTCACGTATAGGGAACGGCGAGAAAGGGAAAACTGTCAGGATATCTTATTATGTAAGACAGGAAATACTCAAGAAATAATCAACGAATTATCAAAAAAATGTAATGATTTTAATCCATGAGAATTATGGAACATTGAGTTTTCCAATCCATTAAATCCATTAAACCCAAAATTGTATGAAATCATGCAAATTCCTCATGACTTTCCCACTCAGTAGTGTGTGTGTGGAAAGATTATTTTCGAAATTAAAAATTCTTAACCAGTTGTGTCAAAAAACCCTAGAAAGTCTCATAATAATCTTGACAGAATCACCGAGGAGGGTTTTGAAGTTTGAAGGTTTTACAAAATTTTGTTGATAGGTCAAATTTTATTGATAGGTTAAAGAGGAAAAACCCTAACATGAAAATCAAGTTAAAAATATTTATTTTGAAAAAAATTTTTAGTGTATTTTGATATATCACTGCTCACAATATATCACACGTCCATACTGTTTTTCTTTTATTTTATTTATTTGCTTATATTTTCTTTCAATATAATAGTAATTATGCAGTTTATGAATGTTTTCAAAGAACATCTGCTTCTCCATTGTTTCTTACTAAATATAACTTGATGAGCAGACAGTGGGTTTCCTCTACAATACTTGCATTCACCTATTCACCTAGGAATTCCCAATCATGACAAAAACGCTGCATGAATTTCAATCCTAGCTAACTTTTAAACCTTAAAAAAAAACAACAAAAAAACAAGCTTAAAAAATCTGAAAGCTGCAGACTTAAAATAAATGCTAAAGATATACTAGCTGAAAAAATGAAAAATAGCCAGAATTCCGAATTATAGTAAACTACAATAATGATTACAGGTATAATTTCAGAAAAACCAGCGACAAATGTTGCTTCAAAAACAAAATATTAAAGCTGCAGGGAATTAAAGAGGAGCTAAAACTCCAAAATTACCTTACCTAGGTGCTAATAATATGCTGAGTGAGCGATACCCGTATTTGAACCTATGATCTTGTGGTTGGGAGTCAGATGCTCTACCAACTGAGCTATCCGGATGTGAAATGGCTTTTTATTTTAAAATGTATAATTTTGGCTCTCAAAATGCTTAAAACAATTCGTATTGACAAATAATGGAAATGAACGAGAATCTTGATTTCCCATTGCAAAGGATTAAAATTTATTTGTTAACTTAACTTGTGGTACTTTTTTTTC
>JAUZNK010060607.1:4650-49697 GCA_035046665.1 Euphysa ruthae
CAAGACTTTTAACCAGCCAAGACTTTTAACCAGCCAAGACTTTTAACCAGCCAAGACTTTTAACCAGCCAAGACTTTTAACCAGCCAAGACTTTGAACCAGCCAAGACTTTTAACCAGCCAAGACTTTGAACCAGGCAAGACTTTTAACCAGCCAAGACTTTGAACCAGCCAAGACTTTTAACCAGCCAAGACTTTGAACCAGCCAAGACTTTGAACCAGCCGAGACTTTTAGTCTTCCAAATTAACTTGAATTGAAAGATAATATTTCGGATCATAGAAAAATGGCGCGACAACCAAAACTAACTGCTGATCCATCAGTTTAATGCTCAAATGACTTACAATAATAGCTTTTATTGAACCATGTTTCTGCATTACCGACATTCAAATTATGTTTGATTACTGTTAGCCTTATTCATACAAATAAGACTGATGTAAATATGCAAAGTATTGTGTTCTTGTATCATACCACCGCGAATCGCTTAAATCTAATCGCTTCTTAGTTGAACGGGATAATTTTGTTAATGAATATTGTTAAAGAAATTTGTGACGGAAAACTTAGTAGCAGCAGAAAACATTCAGACCAAAAACTGCAAGAGCTGCATGGTTGTAAAAACTATTAAGTTTATGGAAAGAATTGGTTTTACTGTTTTTTAATTCCATTTGACACATTTATAACTGATTTGTTTTTACTAATGTCATTAATTTTTCATTAAAAAATTTATCACCATTTTGTTCCAATTGGAGCCATCATTAAGTTCGCAATAAAGGAAATAGTTTTCCATGTTGAAGAAAGCATGTAGATTCTATTTATCGGCCAAACTTGATTTAAATTGTTCCAATTCCGTCCTCTGCCAATTGAATCGCTCAACATGAAGTTTGTAGCAAAATCGGTTTGTTGAAATTGATCGCAATCCTTTTGTTTAGGTCTACTTAACAAAACCCCGCAAAGTTCTTGAATAGAAAAACCTCTATCAGTCGTTAATTCCTGAACTTTTTCAAGAAAAAAATTGCTCCACTCTTTTTGGTTATCTCTGAATCTGATATTGAGTCAGGATAAATACTACTAAATAATATTCTACCTCTATGAGATGAAACATCAATACAAGTTTTTAATTACTCTACATTAAAGAGCTAATATCTAAATTCGATGCTTGCTGGAATTTAAACTCAGTTGCATCAAGAATTAATCAGTCAGACCGTGTCCTGTTTTCATAAAACTTTTAATTATTTCTTTCAAGTAAATCCTTTTTCTGGTTTAAGGATTATTTTTTCAAATAATGTTGAATGGAATAAATTTCACCTATTAAATATAAGTTTTACAGTTGAGACTAGTTTATCGATCATGTATGATGCAACTACAGAGTTTATCGCTGGTTGTTTTGACTGCAATTGGGATAGCGAATTAATGATTTGAATTGAAGATAAGGCTGAAAATCCAATAATTTAGGTTAATTAATTTCAAATCTCGACGTTGTTTCTCAGTGACTGTTTTTACAGTAAATATTTTTTTCTGTAAATTATTATATCGACTTTTTATTTTTACAAACTGCCCATCAGCTACTATAGTTTCAGGGAGATCAATGGTATTTCCAAGATATTCTCTCACCCAATGAGAACATATGTGTCACTTTAACGCATTTTTGCCAGTTGTTTTTAGAATTCTTTGGTATTCTAGGTGTAGCTATTTTTACTGAAACACTTTAATTTCAGGCTGTTCTTATCAACAGTTGAATAGTTGTTAAAATATAATGTTGAATGAGAGCTCCACATCATCCTTTAAATATTATTTTCTTTCTTGCTGCTTTGTTGTTTCCAATTTTTTGTTATAAAAAATTAACATCATGGATTTTTTTTCCTAACATCAGTTCTCAAAATGATGCATTAAAACATTATATGTTGTCTGTCATTCCATTCGTAATTTTCTATTATATTTTAACCAACTAATTAACACCTGTTTAAAATAAAAAAACAGGGGGAATTAAACGGGGGACAATTATCCTAGGGGGTTATCCGGGAGCAATTATCTGGGGGCAACAATCCTAGGGGTGAGTTGTCCGGGGGCAATTGTACATTGGGCAATTATCCAGGGGCAATTGTCCGGATATCCAAAAAAACATAACAAAAATGGCAATAAAATTCTGCTATATTCCAAAAAAATATAAATTATATATAACAAATTTAATCTTGCTACAATTAATTAAACAAAAGAATATTCAAATTATAAATTAACTTTATGGAAAGTTTCTGATACCCCCTTGTTCTCACTATTTAAACATTCGCTGACCGACTTGCAAATAAGTACTTTTGATGTTTTCATTTCACTGCTAAAGGTTTTTCATCAATCTTGTACAGCCTATAGAAAACCTATAATTTTAATAAATAGACGAATCTCATATCAGAGACAAATAAAAACATTAGCATTGGACATTGTATCACACCTTCAGAAACTTATTACTGTTTCACCAGCTTTCATTGGTTGTACTTAAATGACGGGGGTATTTAAATGGCAATAAGAAATAAATGCAAGGACACCAAAGCAAACAATATTAAATTTTGAATTTCGTTGTACAAGATGGTCTCCTAAATTTGAGCTCAGAGAGGTACATCATATTTGTATCAGGAAATTATAAAAAGGTACAGTAAGGTAACACATACTAAGTATTTATCATCAAAAAAAAAAGCTTTGGATAACTTTAAAGAAATTTAAGTTTGTAAACTCAGTCATAACAATATAAAAAAAAATATACAAAAAAAAAAAAAAAAAAAAAATCCAGTTGCGTCGAGGAAAGCGATAGAGTTACTGGTTGCATTTTTGATCGTGAAATTTATTTTTCGTGTGTGTGGAGATTATTTCAACAGATTGTTGTAGATATTGGGGTCTAGTTAAATTAGGTTTTCATATAAATTTAGGTAAGCAGAAGTAGGTTTGCCAGTGGGAAAACTTTCAGTTTGACTTTAGAATCTTCTAGTGAGAAGTATTTAAATCATATCGAGAAATTCATTTAGAAGAATGGGCGTTTTTTCATTAAAAAGTATGATTTAGGATTAGATCTTTGAACAATGGTGTCATTTATGGGAACATTAGTGTGTAAAGAAGTGACTTTGTGGTTTATAAGAAGGCATAGCTTGAGTTTATTTTGGTATAGAGTTTTTTACTGATCCCGTTCAAAATTTAAATGGTTTTACCTGAATTATATATTCTTTAAAACATGTATTCTTTAAAACATTTATTCCTTAAAACATATATTCCTTAAAACATGTATTCCTTAAAACACATATTCCTTAAAGCATGTATTCCTTAAAACATTTGTTCCTTAAAATATGTGTTCCTTAAAACATGCATTCCTTAAAACATATATTCCTTAAAACATGTATTCCTTAAAATATGTGTTCTTTAAAGCATCAAAAAGAAAAAACTGCTGAAAACATATCCAAAGATAGAATAAAAAATTCGGTCATTTGTTGTTGTATAAAAATAAATAAACAATGAATAATAAATAAATAATGAATAATAAATAAATAAATAATGAATAATAAATCTTATACAGTGCTTTTTTCAGCAACCTATTATAAGTTTTTCATGACAATATTTATTTTGCTAATTAATTAATTTATTTCTTATGTTTACAGAGCTAATACTGCTTTTTTAATGCTAATTTCATGCATTTATGTTCATTGGCAAAGTTACCTTCTTAGAAGAAGTTAAACAGATAGAGATATGTAATCCTAATTTGCCACATATTTCATATAGGAAAACTTTTTTATTGGGAAGTCAGATTAAAATAAGTGAAAGTGAAAGTGAAAGTAAAAACGAAGTGAAAACAAAATGTTTTAAAAAACTTTTTAGCTTTACTAAAATTTAATAATCAAGAAGATGATTTCAATGTGTTCTTGACTAGAATCATGCCTAAAGTAAAGCCAAAATCTTTTCAATTGCATAACATCATTTGCAAATAAAACTTGCCATCTATTAAGAAGCCTTTTAGTAGACACATTAAAACTCTTTAAGATTTTTGATATAATTAAATTGAAATTTGAAAAAATAAAGGCTTGTAAAAAAAACACACACACTATTTTATTTATTTTTTTTTTTTTTTGGATAGATTTAACAGTTAGGTAATACTAATTAATATTTTGGTGTAAAATTACAAAGATCTTCGTGGAATGTTGTACTTTATGAAAATGTTTGTTTAGCCTGTTTTTATTGTTTACCGAAAGTCAATGACTATAGTCATGTTGCTAAGGATTAAGCGACCAACTAGTAAACATATGTTATAACTCCAAATGATAAACATTCTGAAAAATTCTTGAGTTTTTTTTTCGCTTTTTGTGTGAAAGTATTGAACATTAAGACAAAGGATTTATGAAATCTACCTATACTTTCAAATAGCTTTATTGAATGAATGCCGAATAAAACCTACTTCTACTTTCAGAATTAAAGTTCTTATTGATATCAAGCACCTCACTAAATTGCGCTTTAATTTGGGTCTAATTTATTCATTTGAGGGAATATAAACTTGAACATTATCTCCTTGATGCTGTAAACACATTATCTACCTTAATATTTACATGAGCTACCTCATGTAATGCTCATTTTTAACAAATATTCGAAAAACCCTCTTCACCAACACAACTGAACTCATAGGTTCAATAGCAGACCTTCACATACAATTGAAACTAAATCATCTATTCTCAAACTACTCATAATAGATTATATCGAAGTATCTGAAAGGTTTGATAATTTTTTAAATTCTCACGTATAATTTATGATCACATGATGTATTTTTCATTCTTCTATAATAATATTTGTAATAAATAAATCTAATTTTTTCCAAAACTTAATATATTGTTAGACTTTATCACTCTTTGTTTTGTTTTACAACTGCCTGTCAGTAAGTTTATATATTCTATAGTGTCATGTAATTTTTATCTTTCTGTTTCTATAAATTTGTGCTGCTGGGGAAAAAAAATAAAACTTGCTCACCTCTTGGCTGAATGGGCACTGATCTTAAGGAGAAGTTACCAAAATAAAACGGTCTGTACTGATGATAAACTGAAACTTTCAAAATTATAAAAATATATCATATACAAATGAAAAAAAAAAAAAAAAGTGGTTGATCTTTTAAGGCGCTATAAATTCAACTTAATAAATTTATGGAATATTTCCGTACAATTTATTATCCCATATTTTTTTCAAACTGCAATAAAAATATTTCTACTTTGCTCAAATAAAGTGGTATTTGAATTCAAACACCTGTTAGTATAAGTTCTACAATTGCGATTGCTACCTTGACTTTGTTGAATTATAAAAGAGAAGTTCATGAGTTGAATGGAAAAAATATCTGCAATTCAAAGAAATTTTATTCTAAAGACCACGCGCCCTTTGCGAGCTCAATTAAAGATTTTTTTTTTTTACTTTGCGTAGTTACCACCGATATTAGTTACAGGGAAGATATCCATCGTACAGTAACCACCTTAAATGTCACTTGTATTAAACAAATCCAGCGACTTCAATTTCTATGAAAAAAAAGTTTGGATTTATTAATTATCAAGCAGAATAGCCACTTTAAAAATATTTTACGTCAAAGCACAAAGAAAATTTCTTATCTATGATTGGACTTTAAACTTAACTGACCAACCAACGTTGAATATTGAAAAATTCTTCCTTTCTCCCAAATAAATTACCTTTATTGTGAGAAACCCCATTTATCCCATCTACCCTGATATAAAACAATGGTTTTTGGAAAAATATTTCCAAAAAACTCATTTCCTCATGCGTATGATCAACATAAGCAGCATAAACGGAAGGCAGAGATTAAATTTCCAGTATCTTTGAAAGAAAATGAAGCCTAATTATAAGTCAATAGATAAAAACGATAAGAAAATTCAATATGATTAAATCCAAATAATTTAACTGGTCTTTGACATATTACCAAGAATTGATATTACATGCACATCCTTGGAGGCTATCAAGTTTTTTATTTTACTCTATAAGGGCTTTATTGGTAAGTTATTCTGTCACAACAGGAATTTTTGCTTAGAACAACGCAAATATATTTTGATGACGTCTTTCAGCTTCACATCTCTAAATCTCTAAATATAGATATCATTTTCAAAAGCAAACATCAAACATCAAAAAAATGCTTAACTGTTAAAATAGCTTCTAAAATTTAAGTGCCTAACAAAACTTACCAGTATCATTCAATCCAAACACTTAAGATAACAATTTTTCACTAATTACATAATATTAATTTATAGCATATCATTATTTAAGGGAAAAATTTATTTGATTACCTTAGCACTTTTGTGGGTAGAGTGAGTAACAACGCAAGTATTTCAAAATCAGTTGCATCTTACTACCGATCTTTGGGCACCATTAAAAATTTTAAACTAACCAAAAGAAAAAAAATTCTATAACTATTAAGCTAAAGGGATAATTATTCCTTTAAAAAAGTGGAATAAAAATTTCTGTCATCACAATCAGTATTTCTCTGACACTCTTCCATTCATACTTTTTTAGGTTGGAAGATGTACAATATCAGTCTCAGGGAAAATCGGAATCGATCTCATCGTTATAAATTTATTCGATTTTGATTTTTAACATACTTTAAACCCATCTAATAATATCTAATTGCTCAGAACTGAAACATTCTAGAGCAATCTGAAAATGAAATATTCTGGCTTGAATGATTTTGTTGAGGATCACCATTTTTGTTAACGCCTATAAGTTTGAATCTCGCGAGAAGAAGAATATCTCTTATGGTGGAGGCTTATAAATAATGCGAAATACTTGGTCTTGAATGTCTTCAAAAAAAACTTGTATGAATGATTTTCTCCGGAAAGAATACAATATTTCCACACTTATATTTACCTTCATCTTCCTGATATTTCGAATATAATTTTTCCTTCCAAAGTGTTCGTAAAGCGAGCCAAATTGCAAAACTATAATAAAAATCGTATTGGATAAGGTGCACATAATTAGAGGAAAATTTTCAATAAATACAGTGAGAGACAAAACATTGACGCTATATTTTACTGAATAAATATTACAGACTGGCTGAAAAAATTTACACGTGTGAATTTGGTATGAAAACTCAAATGGAGATCGAGTCTCATAAGTTGGGACAGTTAAAAAAAAAACTTGCATATTACGATTGTACAAACAATTTCATAATCTACTATTTACTATTTTATCTACTATTTTCACATTCTACGTTCTTTAGTCAAACTGATTTTATATTTGTTGAAAATGAATCCTAAAATACCATGTTCTATCAAAATAAATATTTTATATTCTGTGCTAATATAACAGCAAATCATTCATCTATTAAAAAATATTCTTAATTTTGATAGAAAAGAGTTTTTTGGGAATAATTATCTAATATAAAATCCATTTCGACCAGTTTTACTTTTTACTTTGATTTTCATATCCCAGACATTCTCATTAAAGCTATACGTTTGGGAAACGTTTTCAAAAAAAATCCTCCTCTCCACAAAGGTTGATTTTAAATCATTTCAGTGTCAATAATTTATAAAAACATAGATTTTAATTCTAAAATTTCAGTTTATCGATATTTTTATATTATTTTAAATCAAAAAAGGGTTGATAAATTCATCATTGATAAATAATTTTACTATTCGGGCTTGCGCTGAATTTCCCATTTTTGATATCGCTGTCAAAATCTTCAACAAAATAAATTTTTGCTTAAAAAATATACAGTGCACTTCTTCGAATTAATCTTCTATTCGATATGAAGAACGATTTAAACGTTAATAAATTGAATGTTGCCAAAGTAAAGTAGTTCTGACATTTCTTGTTTCTTGGCAGGTTTACGTACGTTATAATATGTTGCTATCATCACAATAACATTTCATGACGGAATCATGAAGTTTTATAAATAAATGTTTAAAATAACTCTCAATGCAAAACACTGTCATCATATATCATAAGCTTTTAAATTTCTTACACATTTCGAAAATTCAATCCCAAGAGCTTTCTACAATCATGGTCATATTATATGGGACTTTTATCAAATTTTAGCACAAAGTCACATTTGACGCATGACCTAAAAGTGATTTTCTAAAATAACTAAAATTATGACAATCCCAAATGAGTACGGACTTGTCATTTTCATACGTTAGATCTAGCAGAGAAAAAAAAATTTTAATTTAATTTCTATAAGTCTTTAAGTCTATTAACCAAAAGGAAAACCTAAAGTTTAGTGTACCAAGGACGGTGTATCCATATTTCTAACTGCTTGTGGTATAGTTTTCAGTTATTAAGGTGTCTTAATTGTATATAAGTCTCATAATATTTTGTCCATGATTGTAGCTACTTTCGATTTTAGATTCTATGTTTAAAAAGTGCATCATGTACATATCTTTGAAATTTCAATCTTTGTGTGTGTTCTAAATTTAAGTTTTTGTATCCTTAAATTTCCATAGGGAATTGCACAACGGTATGATTACACAAATAAATATTAACAAATAAGTTAACATAACTGGAGCATCACAAACCAAACAACACGCGATTGGATAGATGTGCCTCATTTGATTAGATAGTAAAATTAAACATCTTAATTGTTATTTGACAATAGATAACTCTTCTGAATTTTGATTGGTTTGATGTCATATGATGTGATTGTCCACAGTAATCTATTGTGTTCAAAGGCCACCAGCTTTGCCAAATCGTGTATAAAAGCGAATTTGGCTACATGAAATTATCATATTAGCTTGAGCGAACTTTGAATAAAGTTGGCTGTACTACGATTATAATAATAGATAGGGAATATCTTCAACAGTCAACGTTTTAATATATGAGAATAATTTTTTTACTTATAAATAATAGTGAATGGTTACAACTTCGTTATGAAGTTAGGATTAATAGTATTTTTTGCAGCTAATACGCTGGCAGGTATTTAATTTTATTTTGTTTTTTTCAAACAAATATCTTGTATCACAGGGTTATTTCAACTTTCATTTATCATATGGTAACTTAGCATACAACTTTTAAACTCTCAATCAGGATTATCCGTCATATCGCTCCCATGTATCATTTCACACTAATTCTAACCAATGAAAATCATTTGTAGTTTCGAATACACTTGTTTTAAACAAGTTATTAAAATTTTGGTTTCAATGCAAAAATAACGTTCAAAATTCTGAGACTTTAATTTAATTCGGGAAAAATTTACTGAAGCCAGTTTCATCATTCATATTCTAAATGAAAGATAAAGTCTTTTTTAAAGAAATAAAATTTGAAAGACTTTTCATTATCATTGAAAAAAAAAACAGTTTTCTTCTAAAAAAAATCGTACATTGGGTAAAAATTAAAAGTTGCAACCATTAAGATATATCAAATTCGAAATTTTTTTAAACAGAAATTGGTCGATTTCGACTTTTAAAATTAAAATCAGACAAAATTTGAATTTTTTACTCTTTCGAATAAGCATGCTTCTTTAACCAATTATGCAATCTCCTACTTTCCAGCACACGTGTTTTTATGCCAAAACCTTGATCTGTTGTAAGTACTAACTCCTTGATAAAAAGCTATTTGGAAATTAGTTGTTAGATTTTAAGTAACTATGTTTAATTAAGTTTAATCAACGCTTGATTTTATCTTGATCTGGTCTGGATAATTTACCTCTAAGCTTTTTCTGTTAACACCCGGCTCCTAAAGTCAATCTAAAAATTTTGATGAATTCCCACGGGATGGAAGAATATTTTCAGCAAGTGGATAAAGAGTTCGCCTAAATGGCATGTGAATATATGAGGATGGGGAAACCAATTGAATTTTCCACATATTTTACACTTCCAACTAATTAATAGAGGTTGATTTAAATTATGACACTTGGACACATTGTTAGTTCTGATATGTTTGCTTCCATATGATATCCATAATTTCTACAAAATATATTTTTAGTATGTATACTATTTTAGATTTGAATGTAATAAACTTAGTTTTCAAAGAAAAATTGGCACTAAAAAACGAAATTTTCCAAAAAAAAAAAAAAAAATTGCCTAACGATTCTCTCCTAGCGCACAAAAATCTTTTGGTCATAAAGCAATTAAAGCATTAATATTTCTGCATTGGAAGTAATAAAATATTATTTATAGCTCCAATAAAAGAAAATTGTAGAAAATTCTTCAATCACGATAATTTTAATTAAAAATACGCTGAAAAGATTTCGTTATTATCATCGAGTAATATAACTTTTTGATCAAATCAGCAAATGTAAACTTGGATCGGTAAAGACTTTTGATATTATTTATTTATTTAAAAATCCATTATTGCTCTATTCTTGTCCATTTAATGTTGACAGATCTGGGCTAATGTCAACAAAAATTTGATATCTTTGTCAAGCTGGCTACTCTATCACATGACATATCGAAAAGAAATAACATTTTAAAACCGAATTCTTATAAACAAAAGAGATGGAAGGAATAACAACAAAGTGATATTGTATTCAAAGGAATTAATTTCGGGCCTTCATGTCTGATTTTTTTTCATGTGACTTAAATACCATTCATTTCTTCTGGTATGTAGGTAACCCAATTGAAAATAAGCTTTTTTATAAGTAGCTGCGTTATTAAGCAAACAGTGATCTTGCCCACTTTAGATTGGAATTCCTTTAGAAACAAACTGAAAACAGATACCTTGTTCGAGGGTGGAAACTCTTTGAGTTCATGTTATTTGATTTAGTTATTTAATGATCTCTCTAATATTACCTTTTTATCACAACTCAACTTAATCTCAAGAGATTTTAAGATCTCAAATTGCCAATATCACAAGCAATGATATATAATATAATATAACATATGCTTTACTCTAAGAGCGCAGAATCTCAACGTTAACAAAATACTGACCAGACGCAAAGGACTGGTTCTAAATTTAGAATATCAATCTAATAGTATTTTCAGGCACATCATACGTTTTATTTTAAAGTTTTTTCCTCTGTTTAATAAGTTTTTAAAAATGAAAGAAGTATTAAGTTCGTTTCATCAAAAATATATTTAGCTATTAACAAAAAAAAAAAAAAAAAAAAAAAATATATAATATATTTACTTCTGTCTCCAAAGCTTCTCATTCAGGTAATTTTCGCTTTTTTTCAGCATTTCACGCCGAGGTTAGAAAATGTGTGCATGACTTAAACATATTTTATTAATCATAATGTTTGTCCTCAGAATTCCTGCTACCCATCTTACTTGAAAATATAACTTAGGTTTATTTAGTCACATTTTTAGAGTAAATTTTGGATATTTAGAATTTTTGTATTTCTTTTCAGAGATTAAAATCCACATTGAGTTTTCCCTATTTAAAGAACGGTTTTTTAGATCGAATTTTATACAAACAATGAATAATCCATTTGAGCACAAGCCAAGACCTCCCGTGAGAACTATGTACTGAACACACAACGCTGTGTTATCTTTGTAAACATTTGATATATAAATGTCATTTATATTTTATACCCTCTTCATTTCAGTTTTTTTTTATTTTTTTTTATTTTGACAGATTAAGGGCTTGTTTTCATTTCCTAATTGACGTCATGTGATTCATCATGACATTTTATTATTTATTTCCCTTGAGAGACTCATGAGTTAAAAGATTACTCTTAAAACCATACATAACACTGTTTGAAAAAGAAATTTCACCTTAGTTATTAAAAACAAATTTGAGATTTATATTAACAATACTAAAACAAAGATTTAAATATTCAGAATTCTGTAAAATAAATAAACACTTACAAGGTCAACCGAAATTCATAATTTCTTACTAAGATAATCACTTAGAGAGAGACTTTTAAAATCTTCTAGGCTTAACATTTCCTTGATTTTCTGCCAATTTTGTCCAGAATCTCGTTTAATAAAACCTAAATATCATTTAATTGTTACTTTATTTAGTTATTTCTTATTATGCTGATCTATCCCATTATTTTCTTTATTCGACTTTTAAGTTATGTGAAAATCATTATGTTTACTGATAAAGTTTTACCATACATGGCGAAAACCAACCATGATATAAGACCAAAACCAGCCATGATAATGCCAATTTAATTCACCCAATGTTCATATAATTTAAATTTCAACAAATGTGAAATTTGAACATGACCTTTTTAGTACATGGAATTTTGGATTTATAGGAATGCAAAAAAATAAATAATAACATCTGTTTTATCTATGTTCATCTATATTATTTTGCATTTGGCATTCACTAATGGGGTAGGGTTAGCGTGCAACGACCATATACCACGGAAATTAGAGGATTTATTTTTCCTCTTCTCAACCTCTTAATGTATGTTTTATCAAAAAAATACGTTGCATTTTAAAATTTGTTTTACTATTTCCTTTTAGCGCCGTTCATGGCGTTAGATAAAGACCTTCCAAAGGCAGAGATAAAAAGTCTTGGATGCAAAGGTGATTAATTTCTTTTTGTTAAATCTAATCTGTGCTTTGTTTCGCTTACAGCATTGCTTTCTGTCCTAATCAAAGGGTAATAGCCTAGTTTTTAAGGAATCACCTAAATTATACAAACATACTTTAAACTGAACCAATTTTTGATCTTTATTTGTTATTTTGAGGTTATTTTGAGGCAATTAAATCAAAACAATATCCCGAAATAAGTTTTTCTATATTTCTTTGGAATTCAAACAGTAAGGTACTCATTCATTATTCTCTATATAACTACAGCGTATGTATTATAAGCACCATTGCGTAATCTTCCTGTCTGAAACTTCCTTAAACCTTTCACACCGAAATGGCTACTGATCATTAAAATATCGAAACATGCTCAATTAGTAGCAATGTTGGCCATTTTGTTAACCAACGTACTTTCTTAAACAATGGTAGAGCTTTATCTCTGTTTTTATACAGTACCAATAATCAAATTAATAGCTTAATAATTATCAACCATAATGGTTATTAAAGTTTTGGACCTCAATAAAGATAAAATTGCTAAAAAAGATTTTTTGACAATGGGTATCCGAGTATTTGGAGATGCTAAAATGTTGTACCAGTTTACTAAAAAGAAATTGAAAATCTTGTTCAGAACTTTAGAACTATAAACGTTTTTTTTTTTACATTAGCTTATTCAAATATCTTAAATCTAATAAACTGGTTTCCAAATTTCAGTCAAAATTTCTGCCTGGTAACTCAGCCATTAATAAGAACTATTAAATGACTATAGCTCTGAAAGCATTTATAAAAAATTCTACAAATATCTGTTGTTGTTAACTATTTTTCTTTGTTTATCTAAATCATTTTACAAATGATGGAACAAGGGTCTATTACAAAACGAGAAGATCATAGTATTGAAAATAAACTCTATATCTAATAGTTTCAAAATTTACTTTCACATCATTATAGCAAAAGAAATTCTAAAATCAACTCGAAAATTGGAATTTTAAAAAACTTTTTTCTATTGTATAAACGTTTGAAATGAACTAGATCCTTCTATTAAAAATCTACTGAACACTTCTTTTTTTAAAGAAACCTAACTTGGATATTTTACACTAATGTTTAAAAATTTAATGGTTCTAAAGTATATCACGCACTTGAATAAACATTATGACACCCTCTGGTTAGAAAATTAATGTTTTATGCAGCTATAACTTAGAGACCGAATCTCATGTATCTTCTTTTCGTAGGGTTTAGGACCTAAATGAAAATATGTCAAAAATTCTAATAATAAGCTATTCTTCTTTTTACAGCATCGCGATTCAGTCGTGGTCAGATTTACACGTATGACTATGAGGGAGAAACGATGAATACCGTGGAAGGTGCAACTACACATAAAACGGGGCTGAAACTGAAGGCAACGATGACAATCCAACCTCTCGGAGAATGTAAATTTTCGATGGAGTTATCAAATGCGAAACTTTTTCATAAACGCATGAGTTCAGAGACCTTCGAAAAAAGTGACGACTCCGATGTTTTCAAAAAAGCGATTGAAAAATACGACTTGTTCTTCTCAATGAGCGGTAAGTCATCTCTGTTATCTCATTGCTTTCAATCAGGTACATTTTTGAATAACACTTTTTTATCTATTTAGTTTTTTTTATGATGGAAGTTTTCATTATAACAGATTTAAATATATTCAGCCTGAGAGTTTTACGATCTTCTAAGGCTAATAATTCATTCGTATTCTCCATAAATTTGTTAATGAATAGTTGTCTAGAAAAAAATGATTTGATTTCTAATAAAGTAAAGACAGTGATTGGTGCAAAAACAATAAAATTCACAATGAAATGATGTGCTTTTGATGATAGCACTACAGGTGCACTATAGGTGCAAACGTGTTCAGCCCTGGTAACATATTTCTCATATTAATTATAGGAAACCAGATTATCAATTTGTTCTCCAACAAAGACGAATCAGCTTACATCTTAAACGCTAAACGAGGTATGCTTAGTGCAATTCAAGTTGACGAGAATGTGAATACAGAGACCGATGTAAATGGAGTATGTAAGACTTCTGTTACACTTAGAGATAATAATATTCTCAAAGAGAAGATACTATCTGACTGTACCGGACGTGCCACCCAGGAAATTGGTAAGTATTTGTATATCTGAATAAAAAAATATTTATCCACTTATTAACACTTATGAATTAGTTTAAACAACCGACATAAATTGCTATATTTCTTATTTTAAATTGTTATTAATTTTCTTCGTCTCTCTTTCACGGAAAATATTAATGAGATATTTATACCTTCAAACAATTTTTCAAAAAAATTGATAAAATGCTATGAATAAATAGATAAGTATATTATCATTGACTGATTGATTAATTGATCATACTTTATTTATTACAGACAAATGATGATTTTTATCATCGTAGTCTTAATGTCGATTTAATTTAAATTCTAGGAATCCAAGCATCTTCAATCAAATCAGAGAGCAATTTGAAAGTTCTTGATTCAAACAGCAAATGTGTTTACACCATGAAGGGAGATAAGATAAAGGAAGTCGTTTGTAAAGAAACCCACTTATTCAGACCTTTCTCAGCTGGATTCAAAAGTCCATCAGGTGCAATGACTACTGTGAAGCAAACATTAAAATTGGCTGGAATTAAACCTCTAGGAAAACAAGTTCGAGTATTTAGTGGAGGTAAAGTTTTTTCAAAAAAAATAACGATTTCTTTTTTTAATATTCATATGAAATTACTACATTTGTTCCATAAATAGACTGGATTGCAAACACTAACTTTTTGTTGTGACAGAAAAAGGCTTTCATTGTTGTTAATATGATTACCATATTTTTTTTTATTTTGTTTAGAAAAGATTTTATGCGATAAGATAAATAAAATTTGAAAAATATTATATCCCAAAGTCCACCCGTAATATTTAAATGTCATCAGTGATCATTATAGTAACATAATGGTATAAAAACTGGTTGGCTATCTAATAATATTACATACATGCATTTTAAATTTTGTTTTCATTACATTAATCACCACAGTGTAATATTGTTTACAGCTAATAAAGAAGAAACCACTTTATTGTTCGATCATACAAACGAAGAAGGCCAAGCCACAAAATCAATGTCTGGGGAATTCGAACAAGTCATGCAACAACTTGTGAAACCATCTGCAATGGGATCTTTTTCAGCTAAACAAGATTCAGCTCACGAATTTTCCGCCTTAGTGTTCTTGTTGAGAAAGATGGACGCAAAAAGAATGAAACAAGTTTGGGATAAATATTACGATTGTGGTAAAAGCAAAATTTGTGAATCAAACGAGGATATGTTGAAGGAAATGTACAGGTAGAATTTTCGTTTTTGGTCTGTTATTGAATATGAATAATAGAACTAAAGTTGTTTGTAAGAGAATTTTATGAAAATGTTATTTCTTAAAGATTCAAACATCTAGAAAACTGTTTTTTATGACAAATCTAATTTCTATCTCCCTAAGGTTTCATAATCTATTGATGAACTATCTGATATCTAAGAACATGAAAACCAGACACGTGGGCCCTTCTGGAAATATTGTCTCGGTAATTTCTTGTTTCCCTACGTTAAATATAACATTCTCTCTCTCTCTCATTCTCATTCCCAGGTGGGGTCAATATATTTATCTTTAATTATATTTATCTTCACAATTCTTTTTTTTTATTTACATTTTCTTTTTCTAAATCCCACCTTTTTCTATATAAAGAAATATATAGTTGAAAGTAAAAAGTTTAAAAGTTTTTGGTTAAATTTTATTATCAAATTTTTCAATTTTAGACAATACTTATTAGATGGTATCGCATACTGTGGTACGACGACGTGTATTTCCACTGTTCGTGATGTCATAATAACTGGTGAAATAACCGGTGAAAGGATGAATATATTTTTGCAAAGTATCGCTCTTGTTGGGAAAACAAACAAAAAGATGATTCGTGATATTTTGGGAATTATTCGAAAGCATCCTTCACGACAGGCATATTTGACCCTTGGTACAGTTTTGTACAGACACTGTGAAAAAAACCCCCAGGAATGTCAGGATGTGAGTAATGTTTTATAGTCATCATCTATTCAACTAATATCGAACAAATTTAAATAACTGGTGTTAGAAAAATACTTTATTAATATCTGACAATACATCAAAATATCTTTTCTCTCTCCTGGTTCTAAGATATAGGATTGCTCTATCAAACAGAAGCAGCAGTTAACACCTCATATTCCATTCTATTCTGTTCTTGTAACCTTCTATAAATGAGTTGCTGCAAGTATCATGTTAAAAAAACTATACTATAGAGGGAAAAAATCTCCCAAACTCAGCAAGTAACATTTTGATAAGAATAACCTTGGTTTGATAGGAGTTTTACTACTTGCTCCATTAATTTATTGGACTTAAATTGTTTGATAATGTTGATGTTGATTAAAATCTAACCATTGAAGAAATTTTAGTTATTTCTTATATGAGTTCTTCTTTTTACATGACAAAACTTGTTGATGGAATAATGAAACTTTTATCTTATTGCAGAATATGTTATAAAAAGGTTTTATGGTTCTAGTAACCTACATAAAACCACGTAAAAGTCTTTCAATTTATTTAAAGAGTGCGAAATGAATGTTAATATATATTTAAATCGTTTAGGACAAAAAGAGCCCTATCACCCAAGCTGAAGATTTTCTTACCGGTAAACTCGGTCAAGCTTGCGCAGGACAAGACGATTATGAAAAGGTTGAAGAGATGTTGTTGGCTTTGAAAGCGATTACAAACGCGAAACGTCCAATTCGGGCAACAAAAGTTATTATTAGATGTGCTGTAAATTCAGAGCACACCAACTTGACCCGTGCTGCATTTGATGCTCTCAAAAACCTGCCATGTGACGATTCTGTTGTGGATGCTTTGTATCACTTTGTACGTAATACCGATAATGATCCAGAAAAACGTATTAGTGCATTTGTAGCTTTAATGAGTTGCCCAAGTGAGGTGATTATTGATCATATGGTTAAGTTATTAGAAGTTGAACCTAGTAATCAAATGGCATCGTTTATCTGGTCTTACTTGACAAACATTATGGAATCCAGCAACCCAAAACATACCCGGTGAGATTACTTTTATTAAAGATACCAAACCAAATAATTTAGCTAGATCTAGCAAATTTTTTCATAATAAACGTTAATTTCTTAAACATTAATTTTATAGTTATAAAGTTTAATGTATTCTTGAGTGTTAAAAGACTTCCAAAATTTAAGTAATAATTTGATTATTAAAGTGGAATAACTGCAATATAAATACTCCCAGTATTTTTACAGAATTAAACAGGTACTTAAAGTTTAGATGTTTACATTGTTTCAATTTTGTTTGAACACTAGCGTTAATTTTGTGAGGTTTTTGTTTTTCTCTTTAGTACCCAAGAGATCCTTTTAAAAGTTACAAAGGAAACTCCGTTAAGAAGCGTCAACTTACCATTTCAACAATTTTCTCGCGCTTATGAAAAATCCCTTCATATTGAAAACACCGGTGGAGCAACAGCAGAGGGTCATGTTGTTTTTGATAAAAATAACTTGTTCCCTAAAATTGGGTTCTTTGAATTGACAGCACATATTCTAAACGTACCAGTATCTTTGGTTGAAACAAACATTGGAATCGAAGGTCTAGAAGATTTAATAGAGAAAGCAATTGGAGATGACGGGATTTTATCCAAAGAAAACTGGCTTGTAAATATCTTTAACATATCTGTCACTGCACAGAAGCTAAGGGATATGGCACAGCAGCAACGCGAAAATACCGCAAAACGTTTCAGAAGGGCTAGTGTTGATATTGACGATAATGTCAGCAAATTACATGAAAAAGTCAACAAAATGCGCAAACAACCAAATGGCTATCTTTCTTTCAAAGTTATGGGTCAAGAAATTCGTACATTCAGCTATGATGATATTTTCCACATGATCGAAAAAATCGACAACATGAATGTCATTCAATTACTTCTTAATGTTGCGAAAGGTGGCAAGAAAACATTTACAAAAAGTATGATGTTTTTAGAGATGTCACAAAACATACCAACTGGGCTAGGTTTTCCATTAAAACTAAAACTTGTTGGTTCAACTGTTTCAAGCATAGAATTTACTGGTAAATTTGATATCAGAAATATGTTTTGGGGACGTGGACAAATGGAAGTTAAAGGAAGTGTGAAACCAAGTGCGGTTGTTGAAATTTCAGGACAGATGGGTGTTGATGGCCATTTTGTTTCATCTGGAATGTATGTAAACTCTTCTATGTTTGTTTCAAACTTGATGAGTGGACAGGTTATCTACAAAGAAGGGAAGTTGTTTAACATCCAAATGGATGCTCCAAAGGAACCTGTCGAACTATTCAAAGTTGGGTAAGTGAATTCATCTGATTTGTTAATTGGCGTTTTGCCAAAACATAACTTTAAAAATTTGAAATAACTTTTGCAAGGAAATATATGGTAATGCAATTTTTATACATTAGTGGTCCATTATTTCGAAGGATGCTTATTTTGAACTAAGCCATCTCAAACATTTATTAAACAAATTTTTTTAAAGTGAATGTTGTTGTTATCATATGGAAATGTTAAGAATAATCATTTAAAGAAAAAAAAAAAAAAAAAAAAAAACTATTTAAATCAGCGGTACATTAAGGACAAATAACTCATCTGTTTTCTAATATTCTCATCATTCCAGAAATTTCGTTGACATTCGCCAATTCAAAAATTGTTGCCAGCCTCATTCAAATTCTAAACAATCGGCGTCTATTTTTTAAAAAGCGTTTTGTGCTTATGTTTGGATTTTAGTGGTTCCTATAGAACCGTTTCAGTTTTGTGGCTTTTTAAAATTATTTTTATAAGAATCGTTAGATTAGTTTTGGACGCAAAAGTACCGCATTACTATTAATAACAATTTTCTTAAAATGTAACACCTCATGTAACACCTCATATATATTCATTTATATTTATATGTTTGCTGTTTAGATCCACCCCTTTTATGTATTTAAACACAGAAGCTGAAGCTATCACAGGCCTTGGAAGAAAAATCAACACTGAAGAAAAATGCATCAAATCGGAAATTATTGGTTATGGCTTGTGCATCAAATTCCAAATGCCGTTATCATTCCGTGAATACGAAGCACCTTATTTTCCACTATCTGGACCAGCTGGTTTTGATTTAAAGATGATCCGTGCTGACAAGAAATTATCGTTTTACCAATTCTTGATCAACTTCCAGAAGAAGCAATCCGCAACAACAGGTAACATCGAATTTAGCACACCTGGAGCAAGTTATGATAGAACATTATCTGCCGATTTCAGCTACACTGATATGGATGTCTACAGAACCCTAAAGATATCAACAAAACGTTTTGGATCTGAAGCATCATTAATAATGAAATACGACATGCTTACACATACAACAGAAATTACTGGAAAGAATAACATGTTTACGAAAAAAGACATTATTACAAAGCTTGTTCTCTTCAATACCACAAGTAAATCTTCAAACAAGCAATTTGGTATACGTTTTTCAACAGAATACGATTGGTATAAATTTGAACACGTTTCGAAGGTTGTACAAAAGACTACCGGATATATGATGACATCAACAACTCAATATTACCCTGGTAAATCAGCCACTGGAGTTATTGAATACAATATTGACAACAAGAAGCTTTCAACGAGATTTGACATTGTTGGAAATTCATACGAGTTATCAGGAAAGTATGAAACAAACAAAATGGGAAATGGAGTTCGTTTAACAGCAGAATCTTTGACAACAGGTAAATCCTCAAGCATTTATTGCGGTTACAAATCCTCAGAAAATACATTTGCTCTCATCACATCAGCTAGTGGAATTGGAAATTCAATGAAGAATGTTTTAAGTTACAACACCTTAGAAAATGGAAGAGCAATTGACAACTCGCTCACTATTAACGGAAAGTCATCCAATCTTCGAGCTGAGCTATCAACTAAATCCGACAAATACGCCCTTGAATTTACTGCTGATATCTTGGGAAGAACAGCTGTTACAAAATTCACAGTTATCAATACTGCAGAGGCAAAAGAATTATTAATGACTGCAAATATTTTAGGTAAATCCGCACATGCAACTTTGAAATACAACATGCTTTCGGAGGGACCATCTGTTAATGCAAATCTTAATGTTATGGGAAATGTTGTTGGATTAAAAGGATTATACAAGAAACCACAAGATGATGTTCAATCATTGTGCACATCAGTCTTTTATGGAGCTTCTGTTGAAACACAAGAACTAGGAGAGATTTGCGCAAGTGTGCATTCACTTGGAAAAGACTTCATACATCACAAATTTTTACTATCATACGTCTTAAAATCACTCAAACAAAGTGGAGAGATGAGAATAGATTTTGAAAAAAATCTTCGACATATCAAAATTTTATCTGAAGTTGAATGTAACAACAATAAATTGATCGAAGAATTATTTCAAGTAAAATACAATGATATTTTAGACAGTGAGGTGTCTGTAGAATACGTTATTGCAGAGAAATACACTTATGGTATGAAGTTTTTTAGCAAGAACATGGGGTTGGAGCAACAAATTGGGTTTGAAGGAAGCGCAATGGGAAAGTCTGTAGCTCTCTTAAGTAAATACACTAACAAAAACCAGGACATGCAAATGAAAATGGAAATGAAGCTAAATGATAAAGTATTGCCCATCAGTACCGAAATAAGTTACATAAATTCAGATAATTTCAAAGGGCCGACAATGAAAATTAATTTTGGTGAATATTCGGTTGGTTGTTCACACACAATTGCTCAAATATCAGGAAATTTCGAATATGGAACTAAATTATTTGCTAACAAAGGCTCTGAAAATTTGTTCACACTATATCAATCAACAGGAGTTAATTTGAGCTTAAAATCTAAGTCATTCAGACAAAAGATTGGAACTATCATTTTGGGAAAGCAATATGAATATGGTTGGGAAACTGAATACAAAAATATCGGCTCTGATTTGAAATCATCGCATGCTGTTACATTCCGTCTTCATTACGCAACAAAACGCTCGTCGTCTATCACATTTACTCTATCTGATGATAAAACTGAAGCCTCGCTCATGATTGATGTTGAGTACCTTCCCTCAAAAATGCTTAAACACTCATTAGCATACAGCAAATTATCTCAAGAACTAAGTGTTGATATTGAATTTTTACCCAAAATGTATATTAAGCTAATAACAATGTTGGAAAAGGATCAGTTGGTAACGCATTTTAAATACGAAACGAAAAAGTTTAAAAATTCATTAAAAGTTATGTGCGGCTACAAGAACACAAACAATGCAATGACATTTTCCACCTCTTTCAATGAAGATATTTCATTTTCAATTGCTCTTATTAAAGGTACACCAAGATCTATTGAAATGAAATCCCAAGTTTATGGTGCAACCAACAAATGGGTTTTCGTACTATCAACAAAAAATTTTCAAAACAAAATTAAGTCAAATGGAAAACGTTTATTGGAGACTGGTGCCGTTTATTTGCCAAGTGCAAATTTTGCTTTTGCAAATGGCAAAGACACGTTACTCTCTTTAACAAGAAACTTTGTTGATCTCAAGAAAACTATGATTCAAAGACTTTCAGCATTAAAAGAACGAGTCAAAGCTCAAGGAGAGATAGGAGATGATAAAGTGTTCTTCAGTTTGGGAGGTGACAAACAATGGATTGAATTTCTTGGAAAAGCTAACCGTAAGGAAAACTCTATGGCATATTATTTATCCGTTATGGGAAAAAAACACATTTCAGCTGAAATTAAAATGTTGAACTCTGCTGTTATTTTGACATTAACACCCTCATTTATGAAAGAAGTTATGCTTAACGCTGCTTTCGATTCCAATAACAAACAAATCACTTTGAGTGGTAAAGTAGATAAGCGTGAAGTTGGTATTATGCTTAGAGGAGACATAAAAAATAAAGTTAGTTCTGCACTAGTATTCTGTAACAAAAATATTGCTGGACTTGAAGTTTTTGTTGAAGGTAAATCTTTGGTAACACGTGTGTCGCTTACACACAAATTGGCTTTGCAAACTAGCTTCAAAATCGAAGAAAAGACATTGGTAGTTACCTTGCAGAATATTGTAAATGGCAAATCCATGAAACAATCGACATTTAAATATAAACTATCTCAAGGAATAAGCCAATTATCGTTTAATTACAACACCGAGACTATTGAACAATTCTATCGAGCAGTTACAGACTTTTTTGAAATTTTAAAGAGAGAGGGTCCTTTATACTCTGCAAAAGCATATGATTCATCTAAGAAGTTTTATACCAAAACAAAGAGTGATGCAAGAAAGGCGTCATTGGAACTGGCTAATAATCTAATGAAATCTTTCAAAGATATAGACTTTGTTAGTGCAAAACGGATAATTACAAACAAACTAGACGTTGCGTTGAATAAATTAACAGAGCTCATTAAAAGCATGATTGAGTTGGCAGTTAATAACATTGAAAAGTTTAAAATTAATCTCCCTGAGTTTACCCAAAAGTTGAAGCAAACATTGTACAAAATTAATGGATTGAAGATGGATTCTAAATATATCCTTCAAGAAATTAGAGAAGTTATGAAAGAAATGAATATTGACTTGGAAATGCAACTGACTAATATTAAACATGGCCTGATTTACCTACGAAAAAACATGGAGGAAATTTCAAACATTGCTTCGATGTTTATTGTAAACATAACTGAATCAAGTAAACCAGTTTTAAAAACCGCATTTAATCTCCTAAAGGAATTCAAAGTGCAAGGAAAAACAACTGAGGAAATTTTAAGTATGACGCAGGCTGAACTAAAAAAATTTTTCGAAACTTATTCAATTGATGCTTCAAAGCAATTCCAACTGCTAAGAGCTAACACTATTGATATTTACGATAAAATTTCCAAAAATCTGCTAAATGCCAAGCTACCATACAATGACAAAACTATCCAAGAAATATTTGAAATTCTTGTCGAAAAAATTATGCAATTAAGAAGAAGCATAGAAGTTAATTCCCTAAAGTTGAAGGAAATGTTGAATGAAGCTGACATCAAAGTAATTAAGAAACTTATTAATAAGCTTAAACTCGCCGTAATGAATTATGAAATAAAAGGAAAACCAATAAAAAAACACATTATTTTGCTTACAAAAAACATGAAAAAACTTCCCTTGCAAACAAGAGCTGTGATTCAAAAACTATTTAAATTGATACAAAGAATAAGATATCTTACAAAAAAATTTATGGGAGATGTTGCGGAATTTTCAGCACCATTAACTAAACATATTAAATTCATCAAAAAATCTTTAAATAAACACTTTGATCCGATTTTTGCGAAATCAATGCAGAAGATTGTTAACCAAATACCTGATATGGATGTGAAACTTACAAAAGCATACTTAATCAAGCAATGGAAAGTTATTGAAGCATTCTTTGAACCTTTGTTAAAATCCCTTGATCCACTCTACACAAACATAGTAAGGCAGATCGAAAACACCAAAATAAATGGATTCCGTCTTGGTCCTCTTGTGAAAATTCAGATGAAAATGATAAACGAAGCAGCGCAAAAGTATATGAAGGTGGTGAAGAAAAATACTGATGAAAATATCAAAACTTTAAAGAAAGCCGTTAATGAGATAACCATGATGTCTTCAGAAGAACTTTTCAATAAGTTTTATGACGTATCCACAGTCAAGAGCAATGTGGTAAGGAAATTCTTAACCGAGATGATGAAAGAAAAGGTAAAGTTATTAAAAGATTTGATGGAGAAGATTCAAGTTTTGTACAGTAAATTAAACGAACAATATAGCAAATTTACCACAAAAGATTTTGAAGAAGTAATGGATACTTTGATCCAGAAGTCATCTGTAAATTTGATTGCAACTGCTGAAAAACTATCCGAAAAATTGAAAGAAATTTCTGAAATTGATCTAACTAGTATTACTTTAGAGGCATGGAATAAAGCCGATCTAGTAAATAATTTAAAAAAATCAGAAATAAACGATCAAATCAAAAAAATTATTAAGAAAACAAATAAGATAAATTTTTCAAAAATTTCTAATCAGGTTTATGAGAAATTGCAAAAGTTCATTGCAGATCTCTACGCGCAAGTGTTTTTACGGTCAGTTCGATTCTACAACAAAATGGAGAAATCAGTTAACTATATTCGTTCTATTCCCAGAAAGGACTACAAAAAATGGATGAATGATTTGGAAACAGCTACATTAAAGTACAATAAGCAGATAACTGAGTTTGCTTCAGCAGTGTTTAATATCGATAATAAAGAAAAAATCGCTAAGTTTATCAATGAAATTTACAAATCAGCGACAAAAAAGGAGATTGTAGATTTTATCACCAAATCGTACTATTCTAATAGGGAAGCAATCGAGCAAATTTACGAATCTGCACAAAAGCATTCTGGTGTATATTTAGAAAAGGCTTTGAAGGATTATATCACTCCTGCTAAACAGTGGGCTGCACTTGTTAGTGAAAAATCTGGAAATGTTTATTACGATGTAAAACAACCATCCATTGACATATACAAACACTACGTTAAAATCATTGTTAAATTCTTCAATGAGAACTATGATGTTATTGAAGCCAAAATAATGAAGCACTACACTAAAGTCTCAGAAAAGGTATCGGTGCAATTTGAAGCTTTGAAAGATAAATTTACCCATTTGTTAAAACAATTTGATGCAATTCAGACCCAATTATTGGATAAATTTGGAGACATGACATGGGAAATGATCGGAGACAAAGTCTACAAACACGGCCGTGTTACAATAAAAGATCTTAAAAAAAGTTTTAAAAAATCTTACAAAAAGCTTTTAAAATTTCAAGAAGTATACGAAAAGAAAGCAACAAAATTCTACAAGAAAGCACTAGCAGTTTATGATGAATACATGGAAATCATTGACGTAAATGTTAAACCAAAAGCTTTGAAGGTGTTAAAAAAATTCAAAGTAAATGCCGCAGAGAAGTTCGAAATGATTAAACTAAAACTTTTCGAAATGAAAACCTTGATTGAAAACCAGCTGGAAATTTTTAAAGGTAAGACGATGAGTTTTTACAATATACATAAAAACCAACCTCTGAGGAAAGTATTTGACGATGTTAAAGTGATTTTTTCAGCAGAGCTTGCCAAGAACATCAAATTATTACAAACCGAATTGACAAATGAATTTAAGTTAATGAAATCAAACGCATTTGCTACATCAAAAATGGTGAAAGAGTTTGTTATCGACTACTATATTAAAGCAGAAGTTTTGGTTAGAACAGTTGTGATTCCAGAATTAAAAGCAGAGGCGGAGTCTTTCATCAACCAAACATTGAGAACGTCAGTAATAATTGCTAATGAAACAGCTATCGCTTACACCCCCCACTTCAACGTATTGAGAGAGTTTACAAAAGAATTTACCATTAGCATGGGGAAACTTTCCTTTGACATGCAAAACAAAGTAATGAAGCTTGCAGAAAAGATCGTTGCACATAACATATTAATCCTTCAAGAAAATCTAAACAAAATATGGAAGATAGTTGAAGAAATGTTGGCTAAGTTGCAGAAAGGCGAAATGTACAAGAATGCTGTTAACCATGAATATGTTGTAAAATCTAAAGCAAAATTAAACGAATACATCAAATTGACTAAACTTAGATTTGAGGAGTTGAAATCACACCCAACTACACAAATATATAGATCAAAGATCGAAGAAATTATAAAATACGTAACGGAATACTTGAACGAATTAGAATCTTTGTACGAAAAAGTTTCAGAGCATACTGATTTCAAAATGATTTCAAAAATGAAGACCGATGTTAAACAAATCCAAACCAGCAGCTTGTTTACAATAAACAAACTTTCCAACATGGTTATTCCACACCTCAAAGCTGTTTTGGTTTTAGTTGAATCCAAAATGGACTCTACTCCACGCGAAATGGGCGACCTTATCGTTTCATTCCGTTCGAACCCCGAAGAAACTTTCTGGACAACTTTAAATCTAGCAAACGAAGTGTCAAAAGACATGATTAGCATTTTAATGAGTGTTGATATGCAAGTTGTCAGAAAAACAACTCAGATTTACTTCGAATTATTCAACAGTGCTACAGAAGAATTTTTTGATGAGTGGACAAAATCAAATATAAAACATGGAATAAAATTTGCTCAAAGCATTTTTAAAAAACCACTGAAACAAATTAAAAATTTGCCTGCTGATGTAAAAGCAAAGATTGAAGAAATTAAATCTTGGGAATATCCGGACTTCAAAACATTGAAGAAAGATTCTCAGGAGAAAGTTAATACTCTTAAAGCCACTCTATTGAAAATTAAGAGTCAACTGATGAAATCTGTTAAGAAATGGTTTAAAAAACAAATGAAAGTAGGTAAAAATTATTGGGAGAAAAGTCTGATTCGTGAAATGGTTGTAAATCCAATTTGGAATGAATTGTACGAAGAATTCATCACCCATGAAGTCGTTCAAGCAAGTAGATTTCTTCCAGATATGACCAGTAATAACTATATTAACCTGAAGGATATGGATTTTGATTCGTTTACAACTCGTAAATTAATGTTGGCTCGAAAAATGCAAGAAATTAAAAAACAACTTCAAGGTAAATACACACCAGAATTAAAGACTAAGTATGTTGAGATGAACAAGAAATACTCAGAAATGGTTGCTAAATATTCCGAAATGAATGAAAAGTATTCGGTTCTCTTGAAAGCGAAAATTTCTGACATGAAAAGCAAATACTCTGAATTGAAAGAAGAATACTCTAAACTTGAAATCCAAGCGTTTGAAAAATATGCTGAATTAATTGAAATTTACAAAAAACAAGTAAAGAAATACATCCAACAATACAATGAACTTCTTTCAATGGCAGAAAAATTCCTTGATGAAACTACCCTTGCTGATATTGTTGACTTTGTTGTAAGAAAGGTAGAGAATGGTGTTTCCAGCTTCCAAGAATCTCAGCAAATGTTAACTCAATTGAAGGATAAATATTTCACTCAAATTGTATCTATGTTTGAAGAATACAAAGCAAAATTTGCGAAAGTGTACAAAAACTATCCTCAAAATGCAGCAGAATTCTATAAAAACTATAAATCAAAAGTACAAAATCTTTACAAGGAATTCTATGCGAAGATCACAGAAAAGTGCAAAACTTACAAGAAAAAAGTTAGCAAACTTTACAACAAATACTCAGAGAAAGCACTAGAAATCTATGGCGAATATAAAAAGAAAACAATTGAGTTGTACAGCAAAAATTACGAACAATCTTTAGCGATCTTTAAGGACTACAAAAATAAACTTTTGCCATACTATAAAGATTATGAGATGAAATTTATGGAAATTTATAATAAGGCAGTGAATGCATTCGTGAAATACCAAAAAAAATTAATCCCATATTACATGAAATATGAGGCTCAATTTATGAAAATTTACGATCAATACTATAACAATCTTGAGGCGCGATTTTCTACACTCAAAATGAAAATTTTACCTTTGATTAAAATTTCCCAAACTAAGAGTATGGAAGTTTTCCAAATGTCAGAAGATCTTTACAAAACTCTTGTCGATAATTACATCACGTTGTACGAAATCATTGTAACAAAATATAAAGAATTTTATAGACTTGCTCAAATCGAATATGTCAGCATTAATGATATTCAGTACGATCAAGTTTACGCTAAAGGTGAGAAGGAATACAATGGAATGAAATCAAAGTTGATGAAACTTGTAAATAAATATCAAAAAGATACTGATAAGATTATGAAGAAGTGGAAACACGGTAAAACCTCCAAGAACGTTGTGAAATCTATCAACTCTTTAAAGAAAACAACTATTAGAGAAACATTTGAAATTTTGAAAAAAATGCCAATGGAAATGCAACGACTTTCTAATATTTTATTTGATGAAGTGAGTGACATCGCCGCAACGTACGAGAAACTTGTCAACGAATATCGACAAATGACCATGTTAAAACTAACAAATAAATACAAAGAGGTGGTACAACAATTAGTGACAAAATACAACCTATTGTATAATCAAGTTTTAGAAAAATTTAATGGAATGTATGACATAACAGCCGAAAAATACAACCGAATTGTCAAGGATACTTTAGTAAAATACAACAAAATTCATGTTCAGGCTCTATCCATATACAACTCCATGGTTGAATTGACTCTCTTGAGATTGAAAGAAGGAAATGAATATTTACTTAAAACTTCAGCGTATCGTGCTTTAACGTTAGTCGGAAACGAGATCACAGGAACAAACGATTTTATCTACAAATATTACGATCTGGCCGGAAAATACAACTACATGAAAACATACGTAGTATCAATGATTGAAATATCTGTCCCACTGGCTAAAGAAGCCTTTGAAGAATACAAAAAAATCGCTATCAAGATTATTAAAGAATACCAATTAGATGCAATTCGATTAGCTAAAGATTACAAGGATTTGGCCAAGAAACTTTCCATCAAATATCAAAAGAAGGCATACGCAATAGCACAAAAAAGCTATAAATCTGGAGTGAAGTATGCCCAAAACATCGACATACAGAAAATTAGGCAAAAAACAAAGAAGGCGCTTAGTGGCTACATGACAAAATTGGATAAATACGTAAAAATTGATTTTAAAAGCGGTGCATTTAATGTGAATATTCCACACCTCAATGTAAACAAACAAATGAATGATATCAAGCAAAGAGTCAGGAGAAATATTGCAACCATACAAAACCAAGGAAAAGCTGCAAAGAAAGATATTGAGCAAAAATTATCTGAATTGAAAATGAAAGCTAACGAGTTAAAATCACAACTAAAGAAACAAATGATGAAGAAAACTGCTGGCCTTCGAGATGATCTTCAAACTAGCTTGGACATAAATTCAAAGTTAGTAAATAGTGTGATCAGAAAAGGAAAAGTTATTAGAGATAAAGCCTATGTTTTAGCATTGAAAAAAATTAATCTATTAAAAGGAAAGATTTTAAAACTAATGAAATCTGCAGAGCTTTTCCAAAAGCAAATTTACAAAAAAATGATTGCTGAATATCAAAAGCTTTACACAAAGGTTGCTGACTTGTTGACAAAATTCTATGAAAATCCCGTCAAAGTTCTTACTACTCTTTATAATGAAGCCTTGGTCAAAATTTCAAAAGGGAAATCGAAAGTGATGGCGTTTTATAAACAATACAAACCAATCATGATGAATAAGATGAAGAAACAACGGCGCATATTTTTTACCGATGCCAATAAATTCTCAAAATCAATCATAAAGAAAGGAGAAGAACTGTCACAAACAATGAGATCTAAAGTTAAATATGTTTCAAAAATGATTTCAATAAGTTATAGTACAATCCAAAAAGCAATCGAAGAATGGAGATCGGGAGTTCCAGCAGAGAAAGCTTTTTATGCCGTTATTCGCCAAGCAAAATTCATAACGAAGTTCTTCACATATGAGTATTTTACTTGCAAAAATTTCCCCGAGGTTTGCGTATCTTACATCACACACAAAGAGATCACTAACAGATATATGGATACTATTGCTAACACAGTGATAAAAAGTGAATTGAATATTTTGAGAAATTTGAGACGTTTCATGCGAAAAATTAGACACAAAAAAGAAAGACTGTTCGGAGCTTCATATCCAGGTGACTTTCTTTGTTTCTTTTTTATTGAAAACATTTTTTTTTGCTCGCCTTTTAATAAGAATCAACGAGGAAGTAAGAAGGAAGGAAATTCCTATGTAATATTTTTTGCAAATAAAATTGCCTAACGTTTAGAAGAACTAACAAAATTGTATTGTAGAACTATGAAAATAACAAAATGTGGTACATAGCAGTAGCACTAATTCTCCAAAAATTTTGCTAACAAAAGTTTATATGAATAAAGCTTAAATTTTAATCCCAAAACTGATTTTTCAAGGCAATTTTGCAAGCAGACATGTATAAGTATTGCTAAAGTTTATACTAAAACATGTTGAAAAATGTTTTGAATATTCAATCCTAAACTTATGTCATAAAAAAAATAGTTTAAAATTGGTTACCAGCAAGTCCGAATTATCTTGTTTTGTGAAACAATATAAACATCGGCTGTAACTTCCGTTTTAGCTGCTGCAATGATCTTTGGGACTGACCACGTTGTAACATTCGATAAAAAAGTTTATGATTTTGTTGAATACAAGAGACGCGACTGTACTTACATGCTTACACATGATTTTGTTAACAACAAATTCAGTGTGATGAGTCAGAAGGATGCCATTATTATCAACACTGACGAAATGAAAATTATCATCAAATCTGATGGCAAAACTGTCACAACGATTGGAAAAACATCCACGAAATCATTACCTGTCGAATCTGGATCAAGCAAGTGTTTAAGATACTCCAACATTATCAAATGCGAATTTGCATCTCAAGGATTGTTTGTAAAGGTTGACCTGAAAAACTTCTTGTCTACAATCCAACTCAGCAATTGGAACTATGGAAAAACTCAAGGTAAGGTGGTCACAGTGTAATTTTTTAATCAGACATGTCAAATTGCAAGTGAGTAAGAAAAATTTCTGACTTTTTTTGTGTGATCCATTACAGAAGAATTTAGATAGCGGATGCATGTCATTATTCTGTTAAAAAAAAAAAAAAAAAAAAAAAGAAGAAAATTAATTAATTTTTGAAGCAAAAAGTGGTTTAAAATAGCCAAAAGGATAAAATGTGGGATCTATGTGTTTCCATGGGGAGCTTTTTTTATTTCATACGCAAGATCAAAACAAACAGGTGTATAAGTTAGATCAATTTAATTATTGGATTATTAAAGAAGTACTATTTTATTTTTAAGGTGTTCTTGGCACATTGAATGGAGATTCTTTTGATGAGATGACACTTCCAAATGGAAAAATTACAACTGATATCTACGAATTTGCCAACGCTTATGAAATGACCGGAAAACGCTCATGTCTTGTAACTAAAGAACCCAAAAAAATGTGCAAGAACACTCCATCGCCTCAATGTAAAAAATTATTTGGCAGTGAATCAACGATATTTTCACAATTCTATGATATTCTCGACCCTAAACCTTTTTTAAAGACTTGTATAGATGATACTTCAGCCTGTAAACCAGTAAGCCATTGCAGTTCAGTAGCAGCATATAGTACTATGTTGATGGCTCTTGGAGAACGAGCAGAATTCTGTCCTGAATGTGGTAAGTATTTGAACGTTTGCTTTCATAAACTTTATGCAATATTAGTTATGTTTTTATTTTTATAGAAGCACTCATAATAGTCTATATTATAGATTCTAAATAACACCAAGGCGTTTTCAATTTTTCGAAATTTAGAGGACATAAATTAGGATAGAATTTAAAAAGGCTATGCAGTCATTTAACTGAGAAAACTTTGTACTTTTAAAACGATCCACTAAGACATAAAGCCACAAATTTAAAACTTGTAAAATAAATAAAATTAAGATTAGCTGCATAATGAATCTAAAATTCAATAAAATCCAACGAATGCTAACGTTAGGTTTTTTAAATTGAGTAGTTGAATTAAAACTTGATCTAAGTTCAAATAAAATAGAATAGTTTTCATTCATATCTTTTTTTCCTCGTTGAATCTGTGAAAAAGGGTCTGAAATAACGTTGTTGTACCTAATTTACTTTTTGAAACGTACTTATGACCTATATTATATTTTATCTTATATTTATTTTCAGTTAAAATTGGATCTCACAAGTTAAATGAAGAGTGGACTCAAAGTGCAACCGGTGGAGTGGACGTGGTTGTTATGGTTTCCCAAAAAGCAACGAGGGTTTCATTTAAAAAACAACTTATGAAAATCTTGATTCAGCTTCAACAAAAAATGCGTACTAACAAATACAATGCTCGTTACGCCCTTATTGGTTTCGGTGGTTCAGGTGTTCATGAGTACGCCCATATGCACCCTATTGGAACAGGAGATGAAATCTTTGGTAACATGAACGAGCTAACAAAAGAAATAAAGGGTATGTCATTTACAGGAGATGAAGATAGATCTAATGATGCTTTCAGTGCAATCACAATGGCATCACGTCTTGCATTTAGACCTGGATCAAGTCGTGTGTTTATTTTACACACCAAGGAAGAAATTAGTTCCTCCATCTTTGGATTAACAGAATTTGAAACAAAGCATTTCCTGAAGAATGAAGCCAACGCTTCTTTGTTTATCTTCCAAGATTTTGAAAATAGAGTTGAACTTCTTAAATCTAAATTTATTGGTGAAACTAGTAAAAAAACATATACTAAAAGAACTCCTGGTGGAGTCCCAAAAACAAAAGATATGACAACATCTGTTTTTAAAGAAATGACGGAATACACTCACGGTGGACTTTTTACTACTGAACCATCATCTTTGAAGCATGCCACAAAATCTTTATTCGACGCTATGCTGTATAACATTCGACGAGTTAATCTTCAATGTCAAGCTTGTATTGTTCGCGCAAAATGGAACGGCTATCCCAAAGCAGTTTGCAAATCACGAAACGATATTCAATGTTAATGAACTTTAAACGGACCTGTTTATACGAAATTTCCTCAAATAATTTAAATATAAAAAATACTATTAGATAAATTTACATTTAAAATATATAATGTTGACATTTGTTGAAAAATTATTAGAGCTCACGAAACGAAAGTAGAAAAAAAAATATTCTTATTACTTTTGCCATATGATAGTAATGAAAAATCATATCAAAATTAAATATTTAAAAAAAAATACCAAACTTGCACAATTATTCGCAGATATTTATGTTTTAACATTATATAGTTTTAAATATAGCTCTTAGTTTATGGTCAAGTGCGTCAAGTTTATATTTTTATTAAACTTGTATGTAAGAAAAAATAAAAACACAAAAAAATTAGAAGTATACATATATGTTATGTTATTGTTAAAGTGTCATAAAGTTTCAATATCGCTAATTATGAACCCCGCTTTCAAATTTAATTGCAAATACAAATCATTGAAAGATTTCTCGAACAATTAAATGAGCTAAAAATATCCCATTTAAGTCATACAGTACCCTTGTTAGGAAAAACTAGGTGTAATATTATTAATTTATTTTTTGAAAATTTTTGTTCACAGGTGTATAATTTTTCGACAATGCGTCCTAATATTGTTTTGTCAATCGTTATCAAACTGTCAAACTTTTTATTAAGTCTTTATAAACCCGAATATAATCAACTATGCAAGTTAAAAATGAATAGACCATAAAAAAAAATGATTGATTTAATTAGCCAATTATATTTAGCTATAGTTTATGAGTAGTTGTAGAAAGCTTTTTATAAAAAAAAATATAATTGTGTCGTAAACGCTCATTTTCTTGTCTTATTAGTTGGGGTTTCTAATATATTTTTAGACTATATAAATTGATAAATTTCGGAGGTTTTCTAAGATAGGTGAAGCCAAGTGTTCTGATTATGATAATAAGAGAGTTTAATTCCCGGAAAGGTGGTAAGAATATTTTTGATAGTCTATATTGTCCAGTTAACAAATACAGGATTTTAAAATGAAACAGTATGTACATGGCGTAATTTCTTATGTGTTATACTCACATATATGTGATACAATTAGAGAATAGTAACTTTTGATAATTACTCCAGTTAAGTGGATATGACAATGATATGAAATATCTTTCTATTACTAATTATGGAGTATATTTTTCATATGTGTCCCAAATGTGATATGAGACATTTTGGTTAAGCATAATTAAAAGAAAAATTAAAATTGTCCTCTAATCAAGTATAACATATTTGGCAGAAATAAAAGATCTACCCCAAATTAATTTAGCGACTGTGAAGTTAAAGATAAATTTGCCTATTTAAACGCCCTGTAACTGCTCTCGTTGCTAATGTGGTTACAAGCATATTCAATGACTTGAATTTAGAATTGATGCTTTATCTCTGTAGCTAAATTCTGAAATTTAATGTTCTAAAAATTAAAGGTAAATGTAAAATTTCACTATCGGGTTCGAGCAATCCACAATTTTATGATAATTTTCCAAATATTCAAAAATGTCTATATATATATACATATGTATATATATATATATATATTAACCATATTTACATACAAAAAGTCATTGTATAATAATAGATAAAATTAATAATTATATATACTTCATTTAACCCTGGAAATATTTTTAAGAAATATCCCACTAGGTTTAGGGAAGGAAAAACTTAATGAATTTTGACATATAATGGGGTATCTGCTTATTCAAAAATAATCTCCAATGAATAAAATATCTGTGCAGATACGTTAAAAAAATTGAATTACGATGATTAAATAAATACTGAGATCACTTTTTAGAAATAATCCCGAACAGAGAAAGTAAGGCTCCAAACATGAAAGCCCTGAAAATCATAACTCATAAAAGTTAACCTACTAGATTAACTACTGACAGCCTTTTTAGTTTCTTTCCTTAGTCTCAAATTATATGAAAAATCATAGGATAGCTACGTAACAGTCTTAGGCAAAAAAAACTAATTAACTTGGAAATTTGTTCATTTTGTCCAGTTTTAATTAGACAAAATGTCGAAAATATAGAAAGCTTAAATCTGAAATAAAGACAGCAAAAATTTACTGCAACTTTAATCTTTGAAAGTTTTAAAATTAAGATTCTGTGGAAAAAAAGATCTAGTTTTCGAATTTTGCATATTTTTCCAGATGAGTTTTCTAAAACAATCGCTTTCCAAAAAAAAAAAAAAATGCAAATCAATGGGAAAATCCCGCTCATGTTCTTAATATCCTGCAGTGTGGCCTTGCGGTAGGATTGATTTTTGATTGTTTTTAATCCAATGTATCTTGGGCACATTCGTAGTTATAGGTTGTAGAAAATTGTCTAAATGAGTAAAAATGAAATATTAACTTTTAGGAAATCAATTTGATCGCAATCTTAAGTTTAAATTTTTAAATTTTCTCCGAAGGAAATAATAAGACAAACCCTTGAGAAGAATTAAAAACAAATTTTTTTGATAAAAAGCCATTAGTTTGAACAGTAAACTATAACGTTTTAAATTTTAGGTAAATTCCTCAAGAGCATCCTTCAGGGTTCCAATGATATCTTTAATTTTTCTATTTCATCATGTTAAGATGGTCGGTGAAAAACCCTTTTTTGAAACGCCTGCTTTAAGAAGAATTACCATATTACCATATATAAACCTAGTTATAAATCACACCAAACTGATCTAGATGAGGACTTATATGTATGGTTTAAAAAGAGTAGATGAAGGAGCTTTGATACAACCTGATTATATTACCATTATTTGTGTTAATTAAACCTGCAATATTCACCAATCAATTTCCTAGTTCTTCGAAAAAACTAAACGTCACCCCTGTTCATAAAATGATATCCTAAAACCTTTTTAAAAACTGAAAACCAAAAATATCAAAATTTTGATTATTCTTAAAGAACTAATCTGATTTTGGTCATATGTGTTATGTATGTTAATGTGTTTCTCAACTAATTTTTAAAACTCATGGGATTTAAAAACTGCTTGATTGCTCCTCGCTTAAAACTATAGGTGTATTTCTTGATATCTCAAGAAATAAGCACTTCAATAGAAAAATAAGCACTGCAAAATAGTCACAGAGGTTGTTTTCTCGCACAAGAAAAATTCAGTTACAAATCCAAATTTATTTTTTGATTTTATCCCCTAAAAAATCAAACCTTGGCTTGATACTTGATTACTTGATACTTGATTAAAATTTTCTTTATTTCAATGTGTACACAATGAAATAAAAACATTCATGAAATTCCAAGGCAATATTAAAAGATAATAGCACAAATTACCTTGAAAGTAATTCCTGACTAATTAAAATCCAATATTAAAATTAATCTAGATTATTGTGTGTTTTGATTACAGTTTTGCCATTTTTTAATATGCGAGATAGAGAGTGTTTGTACGGAGAAGCCTTTATGAAATCCTCCCAAATTTATAAAAAATAAATTTTAGAAGAAACTGTACATTTGATCATAAATAATTCGCTCAAAATCTTTTGGAAATGTATGGAGATTAGTTATTGGTCCGTAATTGTCTTTTTCTGTAGATTCGCCTTTTTATGAACCAAAGTTATGTCTGTCCATTTCATTTCACTTGGGAAAGAACAATTGTTTAAAGAATTATTGAAACACTCAGCTAGATGTTATTATTAGATAGTATAGAAACAATCAAGAAATAGGTTAGAGGAACAATCAAAGAGACAATAATAAAAAAGTTGAAGGAACAATCAAAGGAACATCACGAAATAAATTACTCGCGTTATCGAAAAGACATTAAGTAAAGTATAACAGGAACAATCAAACTAAATTCAAGAAACAGATTACAGGAAAAATCAAAGGGACATCAATAGATAATTTGCAGAAACAATCGAAGTGCCACGATATCAAACTTTTTTAACAGTAATGATGACATTACTTTTGTAGGAAAAATATATTTCTTTTAAAACCTACTAGATCTATTTTTTTCTATGAAATAACACAAGTTTACAAAAGACATGGAAATATTTAATATAAATAATATTAAAACAAACTGTAAAAAATCCATATTAGGTGTTAGACAAACTTAACTAGCAGTAACATAAAAATGATAGGTAAGCTAAAGGGAAATAATTCAAGAAAAATGCATTAAGTCAAATCTCCCTGATACTTTTAGAAAAGAGATAGATTCTTTAAAAAAGTAAATCTATAGATCACTGGGATGGGAATTTTATGCTGGTCAACTTTTAGAAACAGACTATATCCGAAACATACGTTATTTTTGAGATATTTGCGGAAAACCAAGGTATAACTAAAATACCTTTGAATTAACAAGTTAATGCTCTTTATAAAGTAAAAATATAGTAAAAAGGTGTTATAATCGTAAAACAAACACATACAAAAAATAATATAATATATCTTTACTAATTTTGTAGTGGAACATACACACAAACAGAAATTTTGTTATTTATAAGAATAAACGAGAATCCTATAGTCCCGATTAGAAGACTTTACAACCATACTATTATTCATAACGTTAGAAATGAGCAGACCCCTGGTCATGAACAAATATGCTCATCGCTGATTCGAGAACAAGCTCGAATCATGCACCTTGTACCAGCAAATGTTGCAGGAATTGACATTAACGTGGATTGGGCTAAGATGTGGAGAGAAGATTTGTATTTGCTCCACAATGACACCGGCGTTATTCTTTTTGTAACAGATGATGATTCGAGATTCTTGACAAAACATTATATGAAGATGGACCTTTTCGCACAGCACCGAGTCCATACAACCAATTCCTTATGGTACACGGGTACTTTAACGAGTATGCTATTAAGTACTGCTTTATTGCAAAATAAAAATATCCAGACATATCAACGAGTTTTGTTCAAATCCGTGTTTAATATTTAACTGGTGTTGATTTACAACCTCAAAGTATTGTTTTGGATTTTGAAACTGTTTTAGTTACTGCCGTATGTCTGGCAATTGCAGGTATCGACATATGTAGATGTTATCATTTCCATTTTAATCAAGCACTGTGGCGTCATATTCTGCATCTAGGGTTGGCTGGCCAATACAGAAACAATGTCGATGTCAAGAACATAATCAAGAAAATAATGGCACAAGGTTTCATTCCTCTGAGAATTTGCTACAACAACATGAGAAATAGCCAAAGAACAGTTCAAGTATTTGAGAAACATGATGCGCCCATCAATTTTTTAAACTATTTTGAACAAACATGTTTACACACATGGGTAAATTTTTTACCGGACTGCTGGAATGTTTTTCTTACTGTGTCATGGAGTTTCGCACAAACAACCATGTTGAAAACTTCAAATGGAGGCGGAACGAAGTTTTAGAAGTAAGACATCTTTCATTGTGGAGCTTTATACGAACTTTAAAAAGCTTACAAAGTGTCCACGAGACATGCATTTGCAATATGAGAAATGGCGTGCCTCCTCCCGCAAGACGGTTAAAATGGCCCTTGGTATTACCATCCAAAAACTCTTGATCAAAGGGTATAGACACAAACCTATATAGCACAAGAACTGTCTGGAACTCTTTAAGTCACTTTATAATGAATATTTCAACTTTTAAAGTTTTTATAAATTCTCTACTTTGCTGGTCCGGAAAGGGCTAGGTATGAAAAATTTGCATATTCTAAACCTCTACGTATTTTTATTCAAAAATTTACCCTAACTTTTTTTTCGAATGTTTTCAATAAATTACACGCAACAGCGATTCTTGAAGTTTGATTTTGTATTTGTTATTTTCCGTTTTAAAGCACATAATATTAATTACTTTTCACAGTAAAGTATGGAATTGATAAATTTTTTGTTGATTGTGAACTAAAATGCCACCTTCACTACCACCCTTACACCACAGAGAATGAGAAGGAGAGAAAATGCGAATGTTATATTTAACGTGTGGAACCAACAAATTACCGAGACAATATTTCCAGATGGGCCCACGTGGCGGGTCTTGGAGTACTTAGAACGCCTATTTGCGTCTACGAAATTCGCTCAACCAAACAACCCGACCAATTTGAGTTGGCGTTGCATTACGCAATGAGTTTTGCTCAGAAACTCAGTGATAACATGGAAATAAATTATTGCTAGAGGTGAGAGTCGAACTCGTAACCTTTTGCTCCGTAGTCAAACGTCCTACCACTGTGCCAACTCCGCTTACATATTTAATTTTTGATTATCGTCTTCTACCACGTTCAATAATATTTAATAATTTCCGAAAAACAGTTCTGAAACAGAAAAAACACACAACAGCATAAAGACAACTACTTTATAATATTTATGGTATTGTCGAACTAATGACATGTCGCACTATTGAAATGTCGTACTAATGCGGCAGTTACTTCTCCGACATGTTATTACTAAGAAAAAATATTAAATATATCGGACTACCGAGATGTTGGACTACTGAAATGTCAAACAAATGGCATGTTTGATGTGGAATAGCTTCAACTCCTCTTCCCTTTTTCGTAAATAGGTTTCGTCGACACTGTTTGACGTTGTTTAAGATAATAAAAACCAAATTAAAACCATGTTGTTTTTTATGAAGACGATTATAAAACAATTTCTCAAAACAGTCTCGTAATTAGCTAGCTAGAAGCATTTTATCGTTTTATGTACAACAGTAATTCTTGAATTTTATATATAAGGAATAATAAAGAAAAATTCATTCTTTTAATGAATTACTAATGTCTTAAAGTAATCTGGTACTTTTGATAGTCATATTTTTTTCACATCACTTTGAAAATTGGAGAATTTTGATTTGCAATATTTTTTTTTTAACGTTGACAAGGAATCTTTAAAAAAAAAAATCATTTTGATAATGCTCAGTTTTTTTAAGATATTTGATATAGTCATTTATATAGTCCTTTAAAATTACAAATATCGGGAAATGGTCAAAAATGTCTTTTTTTATCGGTTAATTGTTACCAATAGCTGCAGTTGTATTTTCTCTTTATACGACAAAAATATACCACTTGATGTTCTCTTTTATACTACAAAAATAAACCAATAAATATAAAATGTAAAAAAAAAAAAGCCGAAATTAGCTGTTATGGAACCTTATTTCCTTACTTAAATGGCATGGAAAAGCCTGAAAAAGCCATTTTTGGTGCATGCACCTGTTAATGCTGCTATATTGAAAGAATTTTCACAACTGCTATCCAATTTTAACTAATTAGATCTAGATATTGCTAAAACAGATTCCAAGGCCTGAGTTTTCAAACTTTACAGTCAGTATTTAAAGTGTTGCAAAAGGTCGAACTGGCCTTAAAAACCCATATCAGAAGCTCAATCCATTTAGCTACACTTGTTGACTTGTTTTTGCAGTACCTGGCTGCAAAAACAGACACCACGTGCCATTTTTCAAATCTTAAAGAAGGTCGTAAATGTGGCGTTAAATGGCTTAACAGGGCCATATTTGAAGAATTCTACAGCCGAGATCGTTTTCGTTATAATTCCTCAATTCAAAAACTTATTGACTTAAGATACTAAAAAAACAGGTATCAATGCTCATTTTGCAAGCTTTAAAGGCGTTTTTTAATGTGTAGCACAGCTTCAAAATGCTATTAAAAATTTGATTAAAAAAAACTTCAACTTTCCAGGACTTATTTTTGTACTTGACGATATTTATTTAATGTTTATTGTACTAGTTGAAATGGAGAAACGATGGGAAAATATTTTTGCCCGTGGATCTTAAAGGTTTGATTACATTAGTTAGATGCTCCAGCTGTCATTTAAATTTTAAAAGTTTATGCAAGTGAAAATTTCCGATTTTCTGATCAATTTTTGAGCGGTCGCACAATAAATAAATAAATGAAAACTACGATTTCGCTGTTGTTAATCAATGTGGGTCCTGCTGCCTGTTTTCCTGTGGTTTGCTAGATCAGTGTTTTGATTGCTAGACCACACTATCAAATTTTTATCTTAGAGAGCAGTCATAAAAAACATTCTTCTCTAAAGATAAAGTAAAACCATCGATAAAAACAGCAGATAAAAGAAAATTTATCACTAAGAGATAGTTTTTAGAGCAAATCCCCCAATATACTAGGAGGTTATAAACTAAATCTCTCAATAAAATGTTATAAAGTAGATCCATGAATAAAAGAGAGGTATGAAGTAAACATCTCGATTGATACACATGATTGTCGCATTGTCCAAGTTTCTCAATTGTGATTTGCTGAAAAGATACTTGGAGCTCAAAGTTCTTAAAACGCTTATTTAGATCGGAAATTTTTCAAACTTCTTCACCACTTTTTCTTTTCTGTGTTCAATAATATTTCATCTTTGAATGTATGTAGCATTTTAGTAGCTAAATCAACTTTGATTCTTTCATATCTTTCGAAATATTAATTTTGATGATTTATAAGAACTTTAAACTTATAATACTTTTATATAACACTATAAAATTAATAATAAATACAATGATAAAATTTTAATAAACAATTATCACTTTAATTCAAGTTTTTTTTTTTACTTTTTTTAAAAATCATCTTTACTATATCTTTCGTTCTTTTTTCATATAAAAGTTTAAAAGTAAATAGTTTGAAACAAGGATAAAGACTAACGTCGAACATTTTTGTTTCTGTTATTATATGTCCTAAAAATTAGACGGAGGCTTCACCGTAAAGAAATGGTCTTCGTGTGGGCTCGAACTACAGACAGATCAATTGGCTATAGCATAACCTTAAGGTTCAGCGCTTTAGATCTTTACACCACGCTTCCGAAAAGATTTGAAGGTTTTCAAAAAGTTTATGTGAGCTTACTACGCTTATCGTTTAAAACTTTTGAAAGTTATTTGTTAGTACGAAAAAGGACTTTTTTGACTTCTTTTTTGATTTATTAAGCATGTCATATGAATCTTTCTGACATCAACAGATAAAATTATTTTCAAATGAATAAATGCACCTAACATTTATCAAAGGGTTTACAGTGAAGAAAAATTAGCTGCAGTACTGATTAATTTTAAATAGTCTGAAATTTATTCATCATCAGTTATTCTTTATTTTAGAAGCTTCTTCTCTATCAGATGCAATGAAGAATATGGCTTTTACTTATTTCAAACTCGAAGCTAATTGAATATCTGTTTATTTATGATCTTATCATAAGCAATGAGCTTCTAAGGCGCGGATTTCCCAAAAACCTGTCCCAATCTGCATTCCTACATCGGTTACTCCTTCAAAAAGAAATTTTTAACAAATTTACCTGCTTTCTCCGTCAATGAAGTAAATAAAGGTTTTGGTTATATTGGCTATAGAATGACATCCTAAAGTTTCGTTTAAAACCTCTCCATAGAAATCTAAACGATTTTAATTACGCTCTAACGTAAAGCACTATCACTATTGAAGACAAGACCATAACCAAAATCAAAGGGAATTATGCATCAACAAGGCCATGGAAGAATAAGCGGTAGATTCAATCACGGTAATGTCTCTTTCTTGATATATTTATGTTTATAAAAATATTAGCAATATCAAATATTCTAACCAATCCCCAACAGTTAATAACATTTTGAAAAATTTTCAAACTTCTTGGATGTTATTCCGCAATATTTGCTCTTTCTAATAAGTTTAGTGAAATAACTAGACAAATGACTTATTCTTAGCTGAGCTCCTAGAGAGTGCATATATAAAATTATTTTTTATAAAAATTCTTCATCGTTTATTCTAAAACAAATTTTAAAGCTCCATCTTAACACACTAATTTTAATTGCCTAAATTTACAGAAATTTCAAAGAAAAAGTGATGACATGATTTTATTCACAACTTTGATTAACTTTTAAAATTTCATAAAAAATAGCCTGAAAAGTAACACAATTCAAGAAAACGAGCTTTTCTCCACCAACTTCGAATTTCTCTTGCAATTAGTATCATATCATAAAAAACTCCAGTTAACTTTGGTTAAAACTTCTTGAAATGAGCCTGAAACTATTACCGTTTGAGTGAATCCAGGAAAAATTAAAATAAGCATTTAGAATCATTATACTCTCTTAGTCGGGAATCTTGATAGATATCGCAAATTTTAGAGCAACTTTTTTAAAAAAGTAGACACTGCCTAAATTACGACAGGAAAATTGCTAGAAAAATTTTGACTATAGACTAAAAAAAAAGTGCTGAGGAGTAATTAATAGAGAATATTTTTTTGCCAGAGAGTACTTATAACCTGCTAATTTTGCCTAAAATAAGCTATTCATATAAATCTAAATATTTAGTTAGATATATTATTATCAATATTACAATACAATAACAATAAAAAAAAATCGGAATTGTTCTTCTTTGATGTGACATACAATGAATATATATATATTTATATTATCTTATTTATATTTATATAAATAAATGTTTAAATGGTCAAACCTATCTATAAATGTTTGAATTTTATCACACTGGAACGGCAACAATAAATGGCTTGGATTAACGTTAAAAAACTTACATCTAATTTTCTAAATATAGGTGGTTTAGTTTTTAATTCAACTGAAAATATTTTAAGAAATAAAAGGTGGGTTAAGCGCCTCCCTGATATTAAGCCTGTCTTTCAAATGGGTACCTTGGTTGAATGTTTTCTTCCATAAATTCAAAGTTTCTATTGGATAAAATTGGGTTATAAAAAAATTTTATGACCTAGTTTTTTTTTTATGAAAAAAAAAACTGTTTTTTACAAAATTAGTCTCACAACAAAGTGTCATCCGTTGGAGGTGCCCAGTACCCAAGCAACAAAAATTTACTCTGTGCTATTGTTTTAAAATTATATACTATCAGTTTATTAACTTATGTATTACTAAAAAATAGTAGCCGATGCAGCTCATCAAATAATTAATTAATGATGCAAGAACTCTCATTCTATGGATGTTTTTATTTGATAAATTTAGGAACTTATTAGTTAAGTGATTGAATATTTAAATATGATTAAATATGACTGTGGGAAAGAAAATGAATGGTGCAATTACAGTTTTTTTGATAAAAATTATAATAAGAATTTTAAAGTAATTTTTTGTTTTATAATTAGACAGTAAAATTGAATTTTTACTCGAAACCATAAGAAATATGTTTGTAAATGAATTCCGTTGTAAAAAAATTCTTAATTTGCGTGTTAAACGTGTTTCGAACATTGTAGTGATTGCTGCGTTAATTTTTTGTAAGATTTCAGAAAAGAGTTAACGGGGAAACCCCCTCTATTTTTATTTTTCATTTTTGGGAAAAAAAATATTATCAAATCAGTAACATATGATAAGAAATAATAAAAATTCTATATTTTTTTGAAAAAAATAACGGATTGCTATGGCAACCGTGAAAAACCACCAAAAAGCAGAATAAATTGACTTTACACCGGCCGATATTGCAGAAGCTGGGCTTATCATCTCTGGCTGAAATTTGTATATGGTGTTAATAAAGGGCAGTAGAGTGTTTTAAGTCGACCAGATTTTTTATAAGAAATCATTAAGTCGAATATGCGGAGGTCAAAGTTCAATGTTCAAAAGCACGAGGGTCTAAAAATGCATAGCAAAAAAAAAAAAAAAAAAAAAAAGGGAAAAATTCTGGTCAACTTAAAACACTATAAATATAAAATTTAAATGTTCCCTGAAATTGCAGAAATAAATCTTAAACGGTTTGTGAGATATGTTGGCCGGCGTCTCAAAAACTCCAAACTGAGAAAAAAGCAAAAATCTAATTTTTTTAGATAAACATAACAAGAAATCTGGCATAAAAACAATTAGAAACTACTTTAAATGTAAAATATAAAAACTAAAATCCTCCTGCTTCATATGTTTTACCCACTTTTTCGTCATTTTTTTAAATCTCTTTGCCCGACGTAGCTGTCGTCTTAATTTATTGTTTGGTTCATTCTATAATTTGATAAATTTATACGTTTATCATTAATAGCATTACAATCTTTAAGCATAAAAGCACCTGGTAACATATTTAATTTCTCAAATATTAATACTGTGGCTTCAAGGTATCAAGCGAAACATACGTCTTCTTTGGTCGTCGGGTCAAATCTTACCATTGAACGACTCATTTGCATTCTGCGTTTTCCCGTGTAAACACTTGATCAGCTCTGAATCTCTGCT
>JAUZNK010060608.1:0-18763 GCA_035046665.1 Euphysa ruthae
TATATTTAGTAAAGTAGTACTGATACATTCGATTCTAAACCATCATTTAATAATGAAATTCTAAATATTCAATCAAAGTGACACTAAATAGTGGGTTAATGTAGCACAAGAGATTTGTTTTTAGATCAATTTAAACAATTTTTTGAAATGTTATATGACATGCTGAACTTAATATTTGTAACAAATTTCTGTGATGCTTATTAAAAAGCGCTTAGATCAACCTCTGCATTAATTTATTCATTCAAGCGAATTCTCTGACACAAACGGTATTTTAGAATAAGGAAATTTGATACTCAAGCATACTGGCAGCCTATGATTCATTATTGTATAATGTATACTTTTTATTTCTCAATCGGAACTATGTTTACTAATAAAACAACACTTAATAAATAAAATAAAGGCACTTTCCTCTTCTCATTTTGATGATACGTGAATTCATTCCAAAAATAATAATAGATGTGGTTGAAAATCTATCAATTAACTACTAGGAAACGATGTTAACGTTAAGGTTTTGGTTATAAATAAACCACCAGTAAAAATAATACAAAAAATATTTATATTTTTCAATTGTCTACTATTTTAACGTAGTGAAATATTTAGAAATGAATTTTAAATGCTACAGACGTAAAAGAGCATCAGGTTGCAAAAAAAGTCAAACAATAACTTGGCTGTAAAAATTAAGAGAACCGAAAAATTGTTATCGGGTTAAACCAGAGGGTTGTTTGTTTTAGGAACCCATTTAATTAAACGCCTTATTCAGATTTTTAAAATTAATATGAGTAGAAATATTTACAACGAAATTTCATTTTTTTTTAAATCTTGAGAGTGCTAATAGTAGTAATACGTTAAAAGACCTTTCGAAAATCTGTTAGAATGAATAAAGAAATTTAAACAAATAATCTCAAACCCGATTATATCTCAAACTGTGAGTGATTTTAATATCTTTTCTTTAAGATTTGATAGTATAGGATTAATTTTTAAAATAAAATAACATCTGATTCACGATTCGATTCCATCTTGGTATGTAATGACGTTTCCCCTAAGTGTTTTTGCTGACATGTACATTTTCTCCACATCGATAAAAGGTCTCTTTCTGTGCATTGCATCAAAACAATCTGGGGACGATCGCTTTCGTGTATATAAATTCCGATTATTTTTTTGTGAAATTTCTGAAAGCTCAAGCTCGCTATCACTAATATAGTCATCCGAGCATGCACCAACTGTATTAATATTGTCACCCGAACATGCATCAACCGTATTAATATCGTCATCCGAACATGCAACCGTATTAATCGTTAACGTTTTATACCCAGTTGGGATAGAATTATCACACGAAATTATATTAATCATTTCGTTATTATTAACATTGTTTATTTCTTCAGAGCTTTCACTTAGCGTGGTTTTATGACTATCATATGTAGTTCTCAGTTTGAATTTTGCCGGCACATTTATCCCAGATGAAAAAATAAAATCTTTACTAAAAGTCAATTCATCCAGTTTTTCAGCTAAACTAAAATTGGTAAAATCAAATAACACGTCGTAGTTTGAACTCGATTTATCAATCTTTGAAGAGAATACATTAAAATCCTTTCTTGTAACATCAGTAACCAACCTGCGATTTCTTCTTGAAGATGCTTGACAAATTTTTAATGTATAAATGTTCCCAGAATAAAAGGGCGGCGTAGAAAAATAATCAACGCATTTCAGTACTGATGCGGTCGCCATGATTTTCTTTCAACAACTTTTTTTTTTAAACAACGATTTGCTTGAAAAGAAAACAAACAATAAAATCCAAGATGTTCCCTCTCTAATACTGATATGCTTATTTGTTATTCTCTCATAAGCTTTTTAACAAACTTTGAGCACATTTTTTTCTTCAAGCAAGCATTTTGCAGAGAAGCAGAAGTGCAACTCACCTTTGCACAATTTGCTAGCAAGATTGACAGAGGTGCAAGCAAAAGAATTTAAAACTCAATAATGTTCGCAACGTGAATAAAAAGATACAAGAAACGGGGGTTTTAAAAGTTATTTGATCAGAACTAACTCAAAAATTACCCCTTAAATGAACTGGTTTTATATAGCATTCCTAAAATAAAAAAATAAAAAACAAATAATAAAAAAATTCAAAGCTATGCTAGAAACATAGATCTTTACAATAATTTTCAACCAAGTTGAATATAAGATCTTAAGTTTGTCATGTAGACAACCTTTTTATCTAAAAACCATTATCAATAAATATATATCTAAAAAATAACTCTTCTCAATTCAAGTTCAGCCGAATAATGATTTTTTTGTAAATCTATATATTTAGTTACCCCCTGAAATTTGAACACGGATCATTGAGCTTACACACTCAGGTTAATGCTCTTTAGTTTAAAATTTACAAAATAAGAAAAAAAAAAAAAAAAACAGCAATGTGCATTTTGCTTTTTTAGCCAGATTCCAATTGCAATGTTACAAAAAAAAACATGTAAAACAAGAAACAAAAGAATTTATAAATGACAAAAACCTTCAGGAAAGCATTTGAAATAATGTTTCCTTACCTACAAGAAAGCGTTTGTTTAAATTAACCAGTTATGTTATGATCTAATAAATGATTAAATAACATTTTGCAGATTATAGATAACAATCTTTTTAAAGCTGGTAAACTTAAAATAAAGTGCTCTCATTCTTTTTAAAACCCTACACTAAGTTTTTTTTTTTTTCAATTTAGATAAAGGGGCTTGGTGAGAAACAATTCATATGGGGTAACAGGACAAGAATCAAGCCTATTAACACTATATTTTATTTGTTCAGTTTGAGGACGTTATCTAATTAGAAGGATTATATAATGTTGGATTAAAAAGGCGTCATATAATCATATCAACTTCCTGATTTTAAGTCATTAGAATTCAAACAAACCTTATGGAAATTTGTTCTACATCAACCTTACAAAAGTGTGCATCTAAAACCTATAAGTTCTTTAAGCAAATTTAAAGACTAAGTCCAATAACTCACAATTCAAGTAAGTGTTAGCCTGAGTTCCAGAAGGTTTTCTATTATTTCGCATCATCAACTCTATTTGCCATGAGCGATTGATTTTGTAACGAACCAGCCATGTTGATTTAAGGTAAAATTTTACGCTGATTATTTTCTGCAAAACAAAGGATTCTCGATAACAGAATATTTAGCCAAGTTGCTCAAAAGCATATTATCCTATTGGGACAATTTCGCTACGAGCTTTAAAAAAATAATAATAATAATTGACTCAGATTTTTTGAAGAAGCTCCTTGATAATTCTTAAAGCTCTATTTGTTTTTATGGTGTGAACTCCTTAAGAGTATTATATATCACAAATTTCAGTTTGATAATACCTAAATATCGATAGGGTAGGTTTATGTATGCGGTTCACTGGACAGAGTAAATTCATATGCTTATTACTTAAACTTTGCGAGTTTTCGTGTCTCCAATCGCAAACATTTCGATAAATTGTAGTAAATAAATAAATTCGTGTGTTAAGCCGAACTTCTTTTTCAATTTTGCACTTCATAAACTTAGTTGTCATAGCGAATATTTTTTATTAATAATTTTGATATTATAGCAATACGCGTGTTTAATAGTTATTGGCCGCTATAATTATATTTTCTGGAGCAGAAAAACCAACCATTAGAATACGAAAGACGTCTTTAGGCATCGTTTTACCTCTAATTGATGAGGCAATAATTTTAGAAATAGTGATTTTCATAAAAATATCAAAGGACAATGACCTAGCTTTAAATTTCTTTCGCATGGTGTTTACAGGATAAAAATGAGGGTTAATGATGAGAAGTCACGAATAAAAAAAAAAAAAAAAAAAAAAATCTTCTTTTTACCCCTGTCCATTTTTGATTTCACAACGCTAGGAAAAAAAGATTTTTGTGAAATTATGATTGATCGCATTTCAATTTTCTTTTGAAAGGATTTTACAGAATTAGGATTAATGAATAGCTACTAAAAATTAAGGAATTCTACTTGCAAACTTGGGCAATAACATGTCAGTAATAGCGAAATTTTTGCTGAAATACTGAATAGGGATTCGTCAACAGGGTTTTTGCGATTTATTTAATACAGAATTGTTTCTAAGACTGATAGTTATAGCTATTTAAATGAAATAAAAATTGCAATAACCCATGTGTTAAGCAAACAGTGAAAAATTTTCACTCTCCAGAATCCAAGATAATTTTTGGTTGAAACCTCGGCGAATTTTACAAATTGTGCATAGATAGAAAAACTTAAGGAAAAAGAAAAGAAAAAATAACTTAACTAGCTGAAATTAGGCATTACGGTTTGCATTGATTTAACTTCCTAAACTGAAAGTGTCAATTTCTGAAATAAATATAAATAATTCGGAGACAAATTTTGTTTATCAAAATAATAAATCCAATCTAAACTTCATATTTCAGCAGATGAATATTTATTCTCTGATTAATAAATAAATCCTAGTTCCATAGCTGAAACGGTTCTTGCATGACTTAATGTGGCGATTTCGATTCTTTTTTTCTAAAAGTTGTTTAATAAATAGTACCTTTATATGGAATTTTAAAGCGCAAGTGAACAAATACGATTTAAAATAAATAAACATTTAATAAATGAACGTTTGGATTAACATAATAGAATGGTGTGCCAACTATGGTTTGTACAGAATATACCAATCCAAACAAAGAGTTACACAGATTTATGTTATGTTGGTATGCATACAGAGGAAAGCTATACAGAATAATGTATACCATAGGTTAAATGAAATTTTCTTGAGGATCGCTTTGCATTTCAGAGAAACTAGGTTGAAATGTAACCCCTTGGGTCGTATTCTATTATATATATTAAATTTACCTCAAAAAAGTGATGGTTAGCTAAATTAATTCACCATCATGAAAAAATTCTAAGGTAGAATCTACGCCCCTCAGGGTAAAAATTACCGCATAGAATTCCCACTTAGAGCATAATTACCAGGTAGATAGGATTGCACGAAAATCTTAAATCATATTGCATCATTTTTTTTTTTTAATTCACAAAATCCTTTAACAATTGGTTATATGAATATATACCTAATAAATCGTATTATGAAAAGAATTCATTTCTGGAATGAAGTAAAATCCTAACCTAACCTTGCATTAAATTGTTGAGAATAAATCCCCACCTAAGACCAAGTTGGTTGAGACGAAACCACCACATGGGGTCAAATTTTTTGGTTGAGAAAACATGGAGCTAAAATGTCAAGAAAAAGCACAAATTCAGAAATTGTTGATGTAAAATCGTAACATCTTCCGGGTTTTATCAGTGTCTAAATCTAGCTTTTTAGGAATTCGTTTCTTGTTTACCCCCTACTGACTGTTTTACATTCATCCATTTCAAAATATTTGCAAGCTTTGATAAACCCTAGCATATTAGATCTCATCAGATAAGTATTAAAACAAAGAAAATAATTTTAAACAAAATCCTATTTCAAAGAAAAAATCCGACAAAAAATCGATTCAACATCAAGCATAATACATTATTTATTTTCTGAGTAAAATAGTTAACTACGGCAATCATGAATAAAATCATTTCTAACAAAATTTACACAGATAAAAATGATTAAAGTCTGGCATCAAAATATTACATTGCATGATGAACGGTACACGCTACTTCGCTTTTTAATATATTAGATAGAGATATTGCATCTATTTTTATATAATTATTTTCTCCAGAACTTTTTTTATATAAAAAACAACTCTCAACTCTTCAAAGTTGTGTATAAATAAGGGTTTGTGCACTTTAACAGCATTTTCTTACTGGAAAATAATATAAGATTGAGTTATTCGTCCTCCGGCTCGATCGGATTAGTTATAGCACTTCTCCTAGAGCTTCTCCTTGTTGGAGCGCTAGTAGCTAAAGTTGATTCTGCATCATTAACCTCAGGTGTTTCCACATCATTTTCCTGCCTAAGGTCATCTTTTATATCCTCTTCGTCATTTGATTGACTTACTTCTTCTTCGACTTCCACCTCCTCTTCAAAAATTTCTTCTACGATTTCGGTATCTTCGTCATCTTCCTCAGGCTTAACTTCATGATCAGATTCTGAAGCATCAACATCGACTTCTTTCATTTGTTCCTTTTTCCTTTTAATATTTCGTTCGGCTTCTTCAAATTCTTCGTCATCACTGACCAGCTGATCGTCGTTATTTTCTTCATTTTTAGTTTCGGTTGTTTCTTCTTCGTGTTCGGAAACTTCATGTTCAGAAACTTCGTTTTCAGAAACTTCGTCTTCTGATCTGGATTTAGAACGTCGACTACGTTTTCTATGAGATAAATGGAAGAAATGAAAACTCTATATTAAAGATAATAAGAAATTATGCAATTTGTCATATCCTTGGGTACTTTAGCCAGTTATATAATGAATGTCTAAGAATTACACAAATATTACATATTATCGAAGTTTTCAAGACAATCTATGCTCTTTTAAAATTAGAGTTGTCATGACAACATATCCCTTGTAATTTGAAAGGGTTGGATAATAATCAGTTTATTGAACAAACATTTTTTCATCGACTACCTTGATAAATATAGTGTGGCTAACAGTGTACAAAGTAACTTCATAAACACAAGCTCTGTTCACAGAAACAATTGTTTACCTTTTTGGTGACGCTGAACCTGATTTAGAACGTGTACCTGATTTGGATCGAGAGCGACTCTTTCGAGATCTACGAGTTTCCTCCTAAAATGGAAAATATTATATAATTGTATTCAAATTTAATTTCGTGGATTAACGAGTTTAAATTCTATTTAAACAATTTTTTACGCTTTAATACATTTACGAAATGCATTAAAAAAGAATAGTTTCCAAAAATTCCCAAAGTAAGCCTCAAATTTGCAAGACTGATAAGCAAATTGAAAGCAAAATCATTTAAAATATGGTGTAAAACACATTTTTTTTCCTGGCACATATTATGTTAAAGTATTATTTTTTCAAAATTGCAATGTTTACAATGAATAAATTATTATGGATGTTATAAATTTTTTATGAGGAAGTGGATAAATAGAACAGCAAGAACATGTTATCACATGAGATTTCTGTCGCCGATATAAAACTTGAAGATTATGAACAATCTATGATAAAAAATACCTCAAACGGATAAAAAAAACTTGCTTTAAATCCGTTTGACTATCCATAGTAAATAATAAATTTATTTATTTTGAAATTTATAGATGGTTTGACGCCCTAAGAACATCCAAGATGATCGGCCTCTTAATTAATATATAACTAAGATGTAGTCCCTGAAAAATGTATGGAATTCTATGGATGAAAACAAGTGACGTATAAGAAAAAAATATCCATATAATTTTCATTAAAAAGATTGATATTTGGAACAAAACCAGTTAAAAAAAATACCTAAATTCCCGATGTAACAAAAAATTAGGCACCACAGAAATCAGGACATTCATGCCTTATTTCACTGGAAATTTAAGACTTCTACATTCATAATTTACTGTTAAAATATTTCATTCCTTGACTTTTTTTCAACTGACTGACGAAACACTTTATTTTTCTAAAAATGGATAAAACATAAAAGCTACAATGGATTCGCTGATTTTTTTTTCGTATTTCGCGGAGAGCACGATGAGTGAAAATTCGCCTTAAAATGAGCATTTGTGAAATTAAATTCTTGCAAAAACTTGAAAGAAACGAAAATGTAATTTTCAGTGAAATTATTAAAACGAATGAAAATGCAATTGTATTTTTAATTCTATCAAAATATCAGCAATTGAATTTCTGTTTGAAATTGGGAAATTAACGGAAGTTAATTTCCTTTAAAGCAAAATCAACCTTATGATTACACATCACATCATAGGTATTAAAAGTTTTTTTATGCCAATAAAATCAATTTAAGCGAGTATAATTTTTTTGCAATTTTTTTTTTTTTATAATTCCCAAAATTAAATTCCTGAAAAAAAAAAAAAAAAAATTCCTTAAAATCTAACTTCATTAAAATATCAAACCTTTTGATTTTCATTCACTCATGGCTGGGTTGCTATGGTCGGCGAAAAAATTTTCAAAAGATAAAACTAAATTTATCACTTTTAGGCTTAATTTAATCTTTTTTGGATCAAACTTTGTGCTTGCAATTCTTTTTTTAAAAACAATCATCTAATGAAATCACAAAAAATAATATTCTGTCATCATCCAAAACTTGAAAAAATCAAAACATATTAACTCCAGTAAAAAAACTGATAGCATTTACAATTCGGTAAAAAGCAAATCTAACTTCAAAGAAAAATTTAGAAATGTTGTCCTGGGTCTAAAATCATTTTTAAAACGATCTATATGTCAACTTATTACAAATATTACCTTTTTACAATACAAATAACGCTTAGTAAGCTAGGGCCTCTTATAGGGTCCGATCTAGCCACCATACCAAACCATCTTAGTGATATTTCCTTCAAAACAAACCAAACCTTTAAAGTCTGAAAATGGGATTCACTTTTAGATTAAGTAAGATTTTTGTTAGGAAAAACAAGCCACCTAGGCGCAGCTCACATCGCCAAAAAGCTCAAATGTTGTTTAATAAGTAATAGTTAGAAAAAGCGCTAATTAAGGCTTTTGCAAGACTGGTTGAATCAGATCAGAAGTTATTTACTCCCTTCCTATGGTTGTAAAGCCTTTATCAAAGTAATTTTGAGCAGTACCAAAAATAACAATTTCAAGATTTTGTCAGAATCTCAAAACTTGTTCTTTTTAAACAAAAATTAGCCATTTATTGGGACTAGACTCTACAAATAAAATAAAATTTCTATAAAAAACTCAACAAGAACTGAAATAAAAGAAATAATATTCTTTAACAATAAATACAATTTTAACAGAAAAGAAAAATAATTTAGATTAATCCTTACCCTTCTACATAGTAAAGTATTTGACTGTACTAAAAAAGACACTTTCTTTAATGCAAAAGAAAAAAAGTTTTTAAAGGGATTCCAAGGTACTTCGACATGTTTGGCTCTCTTTAAATAGCTGTTTAAATAATGCTTGTATTTCATCGAAACAGCAAACGGTTCTCGAATTATAAGCATTTGAAGTTTTGGGGTATAGTTTAAAGCAAGCCTTGTAATAACATCAGTTACGTATGATACATTTAGGACATCACATTTTCATCTATATCATTATAAGTAACAACAGTTTTTAAATAATCTTTGGTAAAGTGATAAATATCCGTCTTTATAATATAGTAATTATGCACAAAAACTGGAATTATATTTTTAACAGATGGCTAGTTCCAGGCCCTTTTAGGTTTTTGGACAATGTGGAATATTTTTTTTTGGCTTTTCGGTTTTCAAAGAAAATCTGTCATGTTACAAAAGCTCTCCTCAAAGAATTTATTTTAGAACTCAAACTTGATTTATTATCAATAAACCGAAAACATAAAAGAGCTTAGAACTAGCCACCTGTCAATGATAAAATTACAAATTTTATACAGAATCAATAAAAAAAAAAAAACATCAACCACCCTACTAAAGATTATTTTAAAATTGTAAATGCTTTGAAGATATAGAGGGAACTGTGATTTCCTAAATACGTCATAGGTAACTGTGATGCCATCAACAGGCCTGCTTCACACTACAGCCCAAAACTTCAAACACTTTTAACTCGAGAATTACATAAGCTTTTTCGCAGAAATAAAAAGAATTCTTCATTATTTTAAAAACACCTTAAATAGAGACCAACATGCGGAAGTACCTTGAAGTCCCTTTAAATCTAAAATTTTAAAATAAATTTAAGTAAATCCAACCTTGTCTATACGTTTAATGTGCAAACTGTAATGTTTGTTAAATTGAAGAGACTGCAAGGCATCTCTCAAACAGAATTATTGAGCATTGTAAGATTAATGGGAAGTCTCACATGTACAAGCAATTATAAAAAAAATGTTTTGAAAATATTTTTTTTCGACTCTTCAAAAAACGAGTATGTCCTTAAAATAAAGGAGGGTTTACACATTATGTAGATGAAACCAGAACTTAACAATACGGTATTGTTAATCGAAAATATGCCTGACGACGTCAATCAAAATGAAAACTTAATTGTGTTTAATGCTACAATTGTACATTTACCACTTATCGAGCCTTAAACCAGCACTATCGGACTTTTATAAAGAAAACGATAAGCACTATAACACTTTCATCGAGTTCGCCCATTACAAACGATGAACAAAATAACATTAATGTCACTCCCACTATACCAAAATATAGGTGGGGTGGAAAAGATGACCAAAAAATCGAGGTCATAATTAACATGACTTACGGAGAAATAGTATTTTGGAGAAAGAATGATTTTATGCTTCCAACAAGTAATGGTGGAAAAGAGTATATCAACCAAATAACGAAATTGTTAAATACATTTACAATGAGTAATATTGTAATATTTCATTAAAAGTTATGCATATAATGCCAAGTTTATTTTTACAAAAATCAAGCATTAAATCATATTAAAAAAATCACAACAAAGCGTTAGAACGAAGAATTTTTCAATAGAAAATATCAAAGAACTTGTTCTTAAAGCTGAAACTATTCAAACTCACCTAAAATTGTTTATCAAAAAAATTTATTAACTTGATGTCAAAAGGAAATATTAACAGTACTTTAAATATTCTCAGTAATAATATCTCAATCGGAATCCTACCTTTAAATGGCGAGACACTTTATTGTACCAAAAACATCGCTCAATCAGCGCACAAGGATATCCTACCAAAGCACGAAATAATCAACTCTGTTATATTCGAATCAATCAATGAAGAGATGGTCAAACATGCAGCAATAAAAATAAAGATGGTTCTGGCCTACCTGGCATGGATGCTGACAAACACCAATTGTGAAAACAAACCAAAGCTAGCTACCCTTGCAGACAATCTAACTGGAACAGGAAAACTAACTCAATTACAAAATTGATGGAAAAAGTCAGTGAGCATCAGATCAAAATATGATTACTTTCCTAAATCTAAAAAATCGTATTTAATCATTAAAGGTGGCAAGATGGACAGTGCAAAAGAATTGCTTTCAGCTTCTTGTGTCAATATTACTACGACGGGGGAAAGCGTCACCTGGAAACAGTAATCGGAAGTCAAATATATAAAAAGGAATTAGTTTCTGTATAGAAATTAGAGCTCAAACTGTTGTCTAAGATTGCTGAAATCCAACCACAGGCTGCATATTCAGCCTTTATACATGGGTGTAAAGCAAAGTTTACATACTTTCTTGATTCCAGACATGAACACACACATGCAGGAAGTAGATGTTATTAGAAACTAGTTAATACCAGTGATAATAGGAGGTAAAATATGCTCAAACAATGAATAAAAGTTACTCGCACTACCTACAAAATTTGGAGTCTTGGGAATAGAAATCTTATCTAGTAACTTAGATCAATATATAGCTTCAAGGGTTATCACACATACATACGTTAGTTGAAAGTATAACCAAAGACTCTCAACAGGATAATTCTGAATTATATGAATATGAATGAAAGAGAAATAAGATTGAATGAAATAAGTCAAGAATCAGTATTTTCAAACTGGCTACAAACCATACCATACAAGGAGTGTATCTAATCTTTGTCAAAACAAAAATTCTGGGACGCCATAGGACTACGCTACAACTGGAGTATCTTAAACCTTCCAGCTAGATGTGCTTGTGGTGAAAAATTTTACATTCAATATTCTACGTCCTGTAAGAAAGGTGGATTTGTAACACTATGACATAAATATAACAGCACAGCTACTACATGAGGTATGTAAAAACGTTGAAGTGGAACTGGTATTACTTAAATTAACTGGTAAAGAACTCACAATATAAACCACATATTGATAAAATGAAGCTCGACTTGATGTTAGTTCAACTGGATTATGGATCAAAGGATTAAAATATTTGAATGCTATACGATACAAAAAATTGACACTGAAACAATGTCACTCCAAAAATGAAATGGAGAAATATACTCCCTCACATCTAAATCAAATATTCAAAATAAATATATGCATAAATCTAAAACACTCACATTGGAACATATTAAAAGAAAGAAAAATTACAAAAGAAAATTAACAGCCTTTATTTAATATGTCATTTGCTAGTATTAGGAAATACTGAAAAAAAATGCCCCATCGTTTAAAACAGAATTCAAAAATTCTACACCTTTTGAAGATCGAGAAATCAGGAATTTCTTATACAGTGTTACAAATCATCAAGCATTTTACAGATATTAGCACACCAATGAACATTGATTGTAAGGTTGTGAAAACATTCATAATTTTACCATGAAATAACGCAAACTTTGAAAGGCCAAATTTATGGATTTTTTCATTTAAAAAGAGCATAATGTGAAAAGTTGCTACAATCTTTGAAAATTTTATAAAAAAATAAAGATCAGAATTTATATAAAAAGATAACAACAGGCAAACAAGGGTGGATATACAAGATGTCTTTTAGCATAAAATTAGTAGTCGATATTTTTTATTAATAAATTATCTCTGAAGAATTCCTGTCCCTGGATACAACTTACAGATAGGAATATATACCCGCTACATATTTGAGGTCACAGACAGACCTTTATAGCTAGTTTAGTGGAACTTCTTTTTATTTGTATTAATGTGTTTTGTCAATAATTTGTGTTTGGAGCAATAAATTTGTTTGCTTACAATAACTAATTTAATAGGTTTTCCATTTATTTCTAAACCATCAAGCCTTTTCAATGCTTTCTCCATATCTTTGCGTGTTTCGAATTCAACCACACTAAAACAAAAACATACAAATATTTAAAAACACAAGTAAAGAAAAAAAAATCAATGTTCTTAAAATCTGCAGAAATTTGTATTTAGCGCTAAAACAAGGTTTATCTATAATCAAAAGTATTTAATTGTATTCAAAATTCCTGCTGCTGAATATGGAAAACTCTTTAATATGTCAATGCACAGACAATTATTTAAGTAGGGGCTAAGCAACCTCCTCAAGCATTTGGAGAACAATTTCTAGAACTCATTTTCTAGTTATGGACAAAGTCCTGATACATAATTACCTTTTTAAACAACTCACCCTTCCCCTACTCGCCTTCTATGAGCATCTGAGAAAACAACGCTACCAGCCTTAGACATCACATCTTTCAAATCCTGTTGGAATGAAAAAAAGAAAGAAAAGGTTAATTTTATTCCAGATCTTACTTTAGACAGATCATAGATTTTACAAAGTTAAATTTGCAAAAAAACTGAAACAAAATATGTTCAATAAAATATACAAAAAAAAAAAAAAACCAAAGCAAATACTTAAAACTTTTGTTTTTGCCTCGTTTACCAAGGTTATTCAGAATATTTATGAGAAAATCTCAAAGGGCACATTTTTTCTAAACTAATAAAATAAGTTAAGTCCAATAAAAAGAATTCGGGAAAAAAAAAAAAAAAAAAAAAAAAAAAAAAAAAAAAATCGGTTCGTTCTTGTCACTTTTGCATAAAAATTAGGCTAAACAAGATTAATTTTCAATATCGTCTTTTTTGTCATTTTCGTCCCTTAATGCAAAAAATGAGGAAAAAAAAAACTAATAAAAAGATATTGAGACCTAGCATGCAATTTATTTGATCATCACTATACGTGTGTCCAAAGATGGCCAAAAAAAAAGAAGGGTGCATTATAAGGATATTCATGAAAATTCAAATTTTAACAAACCCTTATGAATTAGAAACGCCACATTTGCAACATCATCAAAAATTTGCTACATTAAACAAAAAAAAAATACTCACACAACAAGAATGAAAATACCATTAATGATTGATTTTGAAGGCAAAATTTCAAAACCATTAAGCACAGTTTAAAAAGTCTAAATAGCTTTTCAATATGAACTAAAGAAAATCGGTTTAGACTGTCGGCATTTTTGGATTCTAACACCATCGGCTTGTACTTTTCCGCTTTATTAACACATAGTCAGGGTTAAACTTACCTTACAACACCCGGGTTTACCATTAATAACTTCGTTCATTGTTAGCTTGGATAGGAGTGCTCTTAAAGCACCATTTACACTGCCAAAACATAACGACTTACAAAGCTCACAAAGAGACGTTATTTGTAAAGATTTCTTTCTGTCGAATTTCAATTTTAGAACTCCCTCTATGAAACGAAACATCAAGTGAATTGAATGATTCGTAAAGAATTCTTTTCGACTCGATTTCATTTTTAATCGCTTTTTTTTTGAAACATCGTGGTCTTTTCGCATTTAAATCGAAACGACAAATCTGTCTAATTGCTAATCGTACGCAAATATATAAACGATCTGTAAATAAGAACAGGAAAGGTCGTTTATATAAATGGTTATAAATGCTCCAAGCACTGTTGAAATAAATTTTAATGCAAAGTGAAAGAAGCTTTACTTTGAGATTATAATTAAGAAGAAGGACTATGCATGAAATTAAATGGTAACCATATTTAAACCATAGTTATTTGAATGTAAACCATCTGAGTTATTTAACCCAGAATAAGAAGAAGAAGAAGAAGCTAAATATGATTTCAAAAGAAAGAAGGAGTGATAATAAGATGATATTTTTAGAGCTAAGATGCCCTCACAAGAGTAAAAAAGGGAAATTATATCATCAATGACTAAATTGATATCAGTGAGGTGGTTAAGCATGAAAAATCATATTTAACCTGTATGAAAAATTTATTTACAGTAAAATTTTTTTTTAAATTACTTTAAAAAGTTTTTAAGACAACTTAATGAGAAAAATATTCTCCTCCTCTGCCCCCTCCCCCGTATTAAAATAAGCTTAAAAATTAGCTTTCCTAAATACAGAAAATCAAAATTGATCTTGTAAATTAATGGTGCTGACCAAGAGGCGTTAATGTTGAATGAAGTCAAATTCTTAAAATTTAAAATTTCAAAATTAAAAAAGTAATTAATAATAAATAATATTAAATAAAGTTTAGGAGGATTACAATTAGTTCCTTAAATAAACAACTTTGATGCTTTTTAACATCAAAAGATTGAAATATTCAAATTCAAATGGCAATAAAAGATTGATTATTGTTATTGGGCGCATGAAAAACATCTGCCACACCTTCTATAGACCTAATAAATAACATATTGTTATATGTGTCGTTTTACTGTCAAAAGAGATCTTAGCAGAGAAGGGTTTATAAATAAGGAGAACATTCATTAAAGTTTTTTAGTGCAAGTTTACCTGTAAATAAAGTGTTTGTCTTAGTAAAGACCAACACTTGATTTACAGGTGAGTTATTTTTAAGATAGAACATAAAAACACACATAAATATATATATATATTAAATAAAAAAACTTTCACAAACCTGGCCATCACATCTGGTAGAGAGGTTAGTTACAGCAAGTCTATAATAACTTCTATGTGGTGGTGAACGTCTGCGCTGATAACTGCTACGACTACTGTAATCTCGACTCCTGAGAATTAAATGCAACCTGTTTTCATTTTAACTAATTTTGCACTTTATGATAATAAGAATCAAAGTTTTCAACAATAGTCAACCTAGCCACTCTCCCCAAATGCTAATCATGGCAAATTTCATCAGGTTGAAAAATTTTACCTCCATTATGACTGACCTCCTGTAACAGATTATGTAACATAACAGCAAGAATAAAACAACACTTGTATAACAAAAAAAAGCTTTTCATAAACCTGAGACAATGTATCAAAAACAGGTAAATTCAGCAAAACCTAACGAACATGGTTAGACACAGGCTCTGTTTACGATGATAATTAGAACGACTTAATTTTATTATTTGGATGTCCCTACTGGCAACAAACCACAAGGGAAAAACAACCTTATTCAATCAAAAAGCTCTTTAATTCTATTCAACATCATAATAGTTACTGAGAACAACAAGATATTTGCAATTAGTTCAACCAATATATATATTAATGCATATAATTTATATTGTACACAAATCTCTTTGTTTTTCAGTTTTTCATTGAAGTAGGGAAAATTTACCTGTTATATACACGACTGCTGTAACCTGGGTAACCTCTATTTCCTCCACCCCCTCCACCATATCTACTTGGAGCTCGAAAGCCAAATTCTTTGGGTTGTCGAGCATGTTCTACTTGTATTCTAAAAAAAAAATTTAGTTCAATGTAGCTAAGTAATACAGTCAAGTCAGGCATATACCTGTATAAGATAAATTTAGATGCTTTTTTCAGAGTAAAATAAATTCCAAGACTTTAGCTAAAGAAATCTATCAAGTTGCCCTGGTAATATAGGATCACAGATTTAAGAAAAGTGAACAAAAAAACCAAAAAGCAAAAAGCAAAAAAAAAAAAATAAATAAATGAAAATACTATTTTTAATATTATTTCAATAAAATAAATAATATCCCAAATTGAAATAAAAATGTTCAATGATGAAACCTAAAAAAATAAATAAAAGTGATGACATAAATAAAACAGCCAATTAAATCGTATGTTTTTCACAAAGAGATTTGATAATTTTGTAATTCCAATACAAAGCATATCAAGTTTATTAGCTAACATCAACAGCTTAACTTGTTCAATATCAATACAATTTTATGATCTTAAATTTTAACACAGTATATCATAACATGCAATTAAAGCTCAGTGGTAATGAGAAAGCTGTGAGTATCCCTAGTTTGTAAGTGTTCAGATGAGTGCTATTTCCTTTTTTTCTAAAAGACTTTTTGCACAAAAAGGAAAAAAAGTATCCAATTTTAGGTTGTTGAAAGCACCAGAGGAGACCATAAAAGAGGCAGCCTTCAGGAACTTGTGAACCCCATCAGAAGTGCTCGCAGGAAAATTTTGGGCAAATCTAGCTAATTAATTTGGCAGGTAATGCAGCCCAAGTTGAATTTCCTAGATTAACCCATTATTGCCTTGAACTAAAGCATAAATTCACTTCAAAAAGAAAAAAGCTACGCTCAGTTTTGAGAAATTGAAAAAATTTTGTTTAAATTTAGACAAATAATTGTTAAGGGTCCATTGCTAGAGAATGTGGACTATCACCATGTGTCCGAGCAGTCAAACTTCCCTTTTTTAAAATGCTTTCCTGATTTAAATTCCCTGACATTCCCTGACTAGCATGGAAAAGGCACTTCCCCTGATTTTAGCTAACCTGTTGCTCCAAGGTGAGCTTGAACAATAAGCATTCTGATTCATAAGGATTTTTTTTCAAAATTCTTTCGAAAGTATGAAAAGACAATTAAAAAAAAAAAATAAATAAATAAAGATCATAAATGCTAAGCAGAGATTGGTTTGTTACGCATACACAAATAAATGATTGTTATCAACTCATTTTCAAGTATGAAAATCATGTTGTATGGTTTAATGGGTTATAAGACAAAGTTAGTTTTCAAAGTGAGCAAGGTTATTTAGTGTGATGAAAAGTTTCAACTTATTGATAAAAAAAACTAATTTACAGCATAGGCATCACCTCTTCAATTAACAAAAAACATATCAGTGAGATTTAGGCTTAAATTTAGATAAAGCGTTGTTAAGGGCCCATTACTAGAGAATGTGGATTAACATCATGCATCCGATCAGTCAAATAGTGTACTTTATAGCCACATGCTTGAAAAACTTGGTTAAAATTTGAGATTTAGCTAAACATAAAATTATTTGAAGAAACTAGTTTATACCAGTTTGAGATTTCTGGTAAAACAGAAATATATATATATATATATATATCCTTAAGATAAATATTTTCTTTTGATATAAAATATTATATTAAAATATAATGACAATCAGGTATAAATGCCAAAAATACATGGAGCACCATTTTCTGTAAAAAGTAAATATCACAAAAAACATTTTTTGCCCTATGGATAATCAATGATTATAATTACCATGGTATTTGCTAAAAAAGCTAAAAAAGACGACTAAACTAGATTTGTTCTGGAATAAAGTAACACAGAAATATCTGCACAGCAGAACAAAGTGCATATATAATATTTGAGAAAACTAGAATGAAAAAACCATAAAAAGAGTTTGGGTCAAATGCACCGTATACGAACGCTCCATAGATGTGTTAAATACCAATGGGAACCCTTGAAGGTAATCAATTAAGGCTTTACCTTTCACCAAAAAAGTTTCTATCATGCATTGCATAAACAGCATCTTCAGCTTGGCTTGATTTTTCATATTGCTAAATCAAATAAAAAAAAAAGACTAAATACCACTGAATATACACACAATAAATGGAACTTCTTCAAAAATGCACCCCATCATTCAATAAACAAATCTTCAAAAATGTCCTACACCATATAAATACTGTGTCAGATTAGGACAAGAGAAGAAAACCATAATGGGACCAGAAAAATTAATGTGGGATGTGATCATCAATCATTGATTAAATTTTGGATTAACAAAAAGATGTTAAAATAAGATATAAATGCTTAAAACCTTGTAGCTGTACAATACTAGGTTTTTTTTTATTATCAAAAGTCTTAATAAATAGAGATTGCTTAGTAACAACATTAAGCTGATGTGTAATTTTTACCAAATCTAAACGTGCTTTGACACACTTTTTTAACTATGGACAAAAAATTAAGCAACGGCTTCGATTTAGGTTGGTATAGGCTAACTTTAATCAACTACACCATATAAATCAATAAGTAGCAACTAAACAGCTATAAAACAAGAGCCAGTAACTAAACAGCTAAAAAACAAGAGCCAGTAACTAATCAGCTGAAAAACAAGAGCCAGTAACTAATCAGCTGAAAAACAAGAGCCAGTAACTAATCAGCTGAAAAACAAGAGCCAGTAAC
>JAUZNK010060608.1:19073-31508 GCA_035046665.1 Euphysa ruthae
AGTAACTAATCAGCTAAAAATTTGGCCATCAATAACGATTAAATGGGCCCAACGTTGAAATACAAGATTTTTTTTTACAAACATCTGTCTATCTATCTATCATATATCTATCAGTGATATCAAGTAAATTTTACCAGAATCATGAATAAAATACCATTTAGCTTTATGGCTAGCATATTTCACCAACAATTAGAGTATTAAAAAAAAGGTTTCACTGACTCTGAATAATTTGAAACATAAACACATTGTTCAAGACGAAATGGGGATTTTATTGAAATATTTCCAACCAAAAAAAAAATCAAATATTTGTTGTGTTTATTGAAACATGTTTAATAACAAACAGTGTAACATGTTACTGCCACAAAATGGTTTTACTAAAAAAATATTAAAATCGATATTACAGCAACCAGCATTAATTTCAAATAAATATTTTAGTTTTTCTTTTTAGTTAGTCTTGAATTTTTGACAACATTTAGAATGATTATAAATGTAGGAACTTTTTATGAAAACACAGCATTGCTACAAAATCTTTTAGAATAATTTCCCTGGGATTCATACCAATATGGTGTTTTTTCCTGACTATAGCCTTGACAACTGTATATATTTTAAGCATATTGATAAACAAACTAAGTTACAGTATAGGTATGTTCAATCATTAAAACTATCACACATAACTCACAGGGAAGCTTGTTTAAAGACTTCCAAAACCAACTTCCACTTTCCTATTAAGCTATTAAAGATTGCATTATAACTTGTGTTTCAATCAAAAGTGAATAAATCATCAAAAAAATTTCTACACCATTGTAAGAGATTTAAATCACTTCTTCAATTATCAAAAGGCACATCGGTGAGCTTTAGTTTGAATTTTTACCAAACATTAAATTTCTTGTTTGAAAGCTTTTCGCTTACCTATAATAATTCTGCAAAATAAAAGCTATTGTGGGAACATATTTTACACAAAATCAAATGTGTTCAAATATATGCATAAACTGTCATACATATTATACAAGCATAATTACAATCACATATATTTATACACAGATCATCATCCTAATTTTCGCAGTGAAGTAGTCAGGCTGATTTTGACACCAGTACACCGGTTTGGGTGTCCAGCCTAAGCTTATATATATAATTGTCACAATGAGTAATTTTGAGAGACTGTATTATAACACACAACAAAATAAAAAATTTTAATTTATTAAATGACGTTATCTTGATTTCATAGCACTTTTATTTTCTTCTTGGGTTGGAAACCCACTTCTGTGTAAACAAATCATACTTCCGAGAAATGAGCAGTAATTTTAAATATAAGCATATGCGATGGAACGATAAACAATAGAACTAAAATAAAAATAAAACTGCGGACGAGAGCGAATTATTTAATCTATCTAGCTAAAATATTATAGTTTCAGTGACATACTTGTAAATTATACATCAAATAGCAAAGTGATTATATTGCAACTTTTGAGGCTTTAACAGGACTGTTAATTGATGAATAATTAACGATTAGTTTGAAAAACTTCGTAGTTGCTGAGAAACAAAGTAAATCAGAGACAAAAAAAATTTGCTTACTCATTTTGTGGTAACATCTTGATTTTATTTTAAAAAAGTATGTTTTGTTTTTGCAAGATTATTTTTTTTTTTAGTTTTCTTGTCTTTATTTCTCTCACAAAATATATTTCATGAAATGGAAGCAAGGTTTATTTTTTCTATTCATAAGTTTCTATCCATATTTGCCAAAACAGAGATTGTTTGACATTAAATTTAGCTGTGTAAATCAACTTATATTTTGGCTAGACTAACTGCAAAAATCTTTAAACTCTCAATAGCTGCAGTATTGATGTGCATGTTATGAGATGACTGGAAAATTGCACTAGATGGATTTTTGATTGAAAAGAGTTGGTTTCTATATTTCTAATATTACGGTTTAGCTGAATTGATCTGCTGACTTTCACATTGTAACAGGCTTATGGTAATCTTTTTTATATAGTAGGGTATGACTTTTTTTTGCTTCTGATATGTTGCTTGCTCTGTGAAGAGGGTAATGCCATTTTGAGAGTGAAATAAGTCTCTGGTTGTGATTTAATTTTTGTGTGCTGTCGGGATTTTCTCAGCATCTATAAGGGTGCCTAAAGCCTGTGTATGTGAGGGTATTCAAAACAGGTAAAATGAGGTAATTGGACAACATAAAATAACAAACAACAACAACATGTCTGTCTATGGTATGTAGTTGTTTCTTATTTACAGATCTTTATGTAAAAGCAGTATTTAAAGAAAGAGCACACTTTTTATGTAATTTTAAAACAAAATTTTATAATTTTTTTTTTATCAATTTTGCTCAAAAGAAATCCATAAAACACCAAACCAAATTATGATATATCATAAACATGAAATTTTGGTGAATTTTTGTTAAGAATGAAGTAAAAAAAAAATCTGTTATTAATATGAAAGAGAGTATCACGTATATCAATTTATATATAATAAAACAATCTCTGAAAAAGATTATTTGAAAAAAAAAATTTTTGAACAAGATAATTATCGAACCATAAAACTACTACGCAACTCTTCCAAGAAGAGAAAGATTAATTTTAGGCTACAAATGAATTAAGCGAAGGAGAGACTTTATTATGTTATACACATTGCCAAAAAAGAAGAACTTCTTGTGATGTTTGTAAGTTAACTGTATTAAAAATTAAAATAGAGATTTTTATTTGCTTTTTGTTGTTTCGTTTTGTTAATAAAAGTACTATATTTTTTTTTTTTTCAAGAACAGAGATTGTTACAAATAAAAATTATAAATGCAGTGGTCGGTCAAAATTTCAGAAACATATATTTAGGATGGCCAAGTGGAGATTCAGCTATTCTAGATTTACTATTTAGAGTAAAACCATAATATAATCTGGTATGCCCAAATAACTCTTGGATGCCCCACTGTTTTGGCTTAATATTTGCTTTGCATGTTGGAATTTCTTCACATAGAATAATACATGTACACGTACAGTATTTTTCTCAATAAACCTTTTTTTGTAGCGCGCAGGCCATGAAAATATACAATTTACAATATTGCGAGCTGAGAAAGAGTACATTTTAAGAGTACACAACATCTTTTATGCCCCACTTCAGGATTTTGCAAATTTTGAATAAAACGTTTGGTAGTAATATGCATGCGACGTTACTTAACAAAAGCAGAAAAACAATGAAATTAATTTTAAAAACTAAGATTAAAAAAGTGTTCCTTCTTTATGGAATGCACCAATCATTTAATATTCTAGGTTAATTTGGTATACCAAATTTTTGACGTTTTTTTGAAGAAAATGTGTTAAAGAGTTGCAGTGAAACCATGACAAGAAATATTTCAACAAATTCTTTTTTAAACTACTGGTGCACTCATACAATTTAGTAGCCCTGAAAAAAAATACTTTTAAGTTTCGCCACATCAGATACTCTAATTTTGTCAGAGGTAAATTTTAATATTTCCATAATTAACTACTCTCACCTGAATTTGTTGAAATGTTAAACTATGATTTTAAGTACAAAACTGTGCAATTAAAATATTGCAAAGAGATGGAAATACTTGAAAATTAAAATACAGTTTTGTGGAAAATACTGAGTGGATAATTTTAAAAACATTTTCAAGAAGATACTATTGGGGAATTAAAATACCATTTGATAAAAATATTAGCAATTTTAATAAGATTTATACAATTAGGTTTTCTCCCAAAAATTCTCCCCTACCCCCTCCCTAAAACTGCTAGTAAAAGTACCAGATAATTGATTCACAGAGGCCTTAGAGGTTACTATTAGATAATTGCTAAACTGCAGACAAATTGTTTTGTTGTCTGTAGACGTTGAGACAGACTAAAATTTGAATTTTTTTTTAAAAACATAAAGAGTTGACTTTCTGTCTCATGATTTTATTCTCATATTCTGTTTAGAGGATTTTGAAAAAAAAAGACATTCTGAAAATTTACCACATGTGTCAAAAAAGATAATCTTTACGGCAACCTTCGAGATTTAATGGCAGACCAAAAAATTAGTGTCAGTAAATTCACTAATTCTAACTTGAATCTTAATTCTAGGAGGGACAGGCCAAAAAACACTCAAATAACATTGATAGATATACCAGCTTACCAAAAAGCAATAGTTTCCTTTCATCGCAACTTCCTTAACTCTACCAAATTTGCAAAAAGCCTTTTCTATATCTCTATCGCGAATATCTTGTGGAAGCTTGCCAATATATAAACGACTACCCATCATACTTTTTGATGGTAAAGCAGTTTTAGCTTCATATCGATGACTTTCGTGTCGATCCCTGTAGTCAGACATAGCGTTATTTTTATGGTCTAAGGCTAAATAGAAAAACATAATTTATTTAAAAGAAGATTATGTGTTTTTGATAAATTTTAAATAACAAAAATATATGCAAATCATAATTTATCTGGCTATCAATTAAGCATTAAGCATACTACTGTTTTTCAAATATTATTGATAAAATAATTGGTGAGTCAGGGCTGTCTCAGTTAAAAAAATTGACTGGTGCATAAGATGACAGTTCCTATACAACTTTTCATTAATTTAAAAGAAGAGCATTCAATCTAATGGATTAATTTATTGGCATTATGTTGCTGTTAAACAACAAAATTCTACTTTCTGTTTTAGATTGCTATTAGTAAAAAGACCATTCAGGAAATGTTCAAAATCTGATATTTTCTAAGGGGATTTTTATGTGGAAGTGAGCTAGCTGGAGAAAGAAAAAAGTGATTATATTAAAATTATGTGATTTAAAAGGATTAGTGACTCATGAATAATTTATGAGTTAAGTTGATAAATTGAAGTAAGCTAGGAAACAATAATAGAGAAATATTTTCTCTTCATTTTGCAATAAAATGTAATTTTATTTAATTAATCTTTTCTTCACAAATACATTAGCATTTAAGGTGTTTTATTAAGATTAAAATTATAATTGGTTAAATGGATTTAATTAGATTCCTAAGCCTCACTTCTCTTGCAAAGTGTGAGGCTATTTTCACCAGCTAAAAAATTGGAAAATGTTCTGAAATGAAATAAAATACTATATACCTAACCTGAGCTTGAAAGCTCAGGATAAATTCCATGGCGATTCTGGTAGTAGCATTAAAAGTGTTAAGTGAATTAAAAAGCATGCTTCACTAGAAAATTCTTGGATTTGATCATAACTGTTTATGTCAAAAATTATAAAGAACCAGTCAGATAGAGTTAAAATGTCTGTTTGAATGTTATTCATTGGTAAGCATCGCAAAGTTAGTTTTTGTGCTGATGTTTGGGTACTAGGTTGGAATGGCATCTCATTTGGAAGTTAATCTTCACACTGTTAATGAATCAGGTGAGAATTATCATTAACAAATATTTATAAAACACAGTTGTTCTATCAGCTATACTCATAAAATATAAAATATGAAAATACTGTTATCAAAAGAGTCCTGTAATGGATAAAAATAAATAAATTAGTATAAAAAATGAAAAAATTATATATATTTAAAAAGCATAAAATAATAGATGATACAAAATAGAAAAGTGGCACAATTGTGTTACCGAAAACGATAAGTATCGAACGGACGGGTAATGTCGAACTTGTGATTAGGACACTGAAACATTGTTTGGAAGGAACTAATGTAATAATAGAGTCAAATTAGAACAGCAATTAAATTGTTAAACGTAATAATGATCAACTACAAAGTAAAATAAAATTTAAGTTAAGATAAAAAACTTATGTTTAAGTAATTCTTTAAATGCGTTTGTACTCTCAGCAGATCGTATTTTTAAGGAAAAATGACTCCACCGTAGAAATAGAAAACTTTTCGTGCAATCTCAAGTTTTACTTTTGTAGTTGAACTAATTTTCCATTAATTTGTGTCTTGGTATTTGAAGATGCAAATTTAAAGTAATTATGAAAGTTTTCACACACATCGTTAGCGAGGCATTTATAAACAAATGTAAAAATTTGGTTGTGAATAATCGTTGATGTTTTTGGTAGCAGATCAGCATTAACTATCCTGGACGCTCTTTTTTCCAAACGGGTAATATGGTTGCAGTTGGTGTTTGCTAGACATGCTGTAGTCTATTTTTTGGTTTATAATGAAATGGATCCGACAGAGGAGATTTACACAAGTGGTGGCTTTTTTGACAACTCTCGATAAGTGATTACACATGTTTAGGTTGTTATTTATGTGTAAACCAAGGTATTTGTAAGAAATTATCATGTTTCACAAATATCTCTGGTATTCAACTTTTATTGAGTTATCTTTCAAATTTTACATTAGTGCCGAAAACCATAAGTTCAGTTTTACATTTCTTTAAGTAAAGGATCAGTTCATTCTTTTTGAGCCAATTACATATGTTGCTGAAGTCAACAGTGAGTTTTTAAAGTACCATTATGTCTTGCACAGCACTGCGTCGTCAGCAAACTCAACTATCCTACAGTGAGAGAAAAAGTTTGTTGATTCGTTGAAATGAAGTAAGAACAACAAAGGTCCAAGGATTGAACCTTGTGGTACTTCACATGTAGTGTAATCAGGTGAAGAGATCGTGTTATCAAAAAGAACTGATTGTTGGCACATGAATAGGTAGTTGGATAACCAGTTCATTGCGATTCCAGAAATTCTGAATTTTTGGAGTTTGCTTATTATGGAAGCATGGCTAATGGTGTCAAATACCTTACTAAGATCAATATATATTGTACCTGGGTATTTTGCAGAGTCTATACCTTTTTTAACGTCATCTAAAAATAGTTTAGCCACAGTTTCAGTTGAACGTTGGTGCCAGAAACCAAATTGGTATCACTATATAAGTTGTTTTTTTTTCAAGATGTGCTACAAGTTAAGAATGTGCACACAGCTCTAGTACTTTAGATAATGTTGTTAATACAATGATCGAACGGTAATTGTTAAAGACGATCTTCTTTCAAGATTTATGAACTGGAGTAGCTTTAGCATACTTAAAGTCTTATGTTATTTCTCCAGATGGCAGGGAGAGATTTAAGACGTGAGTTAAAGGTTTCGAAATAAAAGGTGCTAGATCCTTTAAGAATTTTGGTGGAAGATTGCCAATTCCCGTTGACTTGTTTGCTTTAAGTTTTTCCGTATATTAAAAACTGCATCTGAATCGACTGGTCGGGAAGTAAATCGTTTCGACGGCAAAAGGAATGGATAAGTGTCATTTGGCTGGCGGCACCATATACAGTTCATTAAATAAATGGTTGATAACAATCAATGTTATAAAACATAGCTTCTTTCCATAAACCGCTTTAAGGCACTTTTCCTTCCATCTGTGCTGATTAATGGTAATTAATTAATTATCTCACTGAATCTACGCAGATTTGATATTTAGGTCTAGCGTTCTTAAACTTTTCTTTGAATACTTATATTGAACCTATTGCAAAATCTGCTAACATGAAGGTCGGATCTCTATTCTTTAAGGCTACCATTTGACCATGTATTATATTATTGCTGCCATCTTAAATTTTTTATTCATCAAAAATTTTTTCACATGATTGCTTATGGAACTCTCTGCCTTCTGATTGCATATCTTCAGATTAAGATTAAGTCAACCAACATATTCCTCAGTTTGTGTAAGACCTGCTTTATTGTTATCTCTTATTTCAGCTTTCTCTCTAATAGTAGCGTTTAGCATTGCAGAAACGGTCTGAAAAAGAAATAAAAATTTTTTATAGAAATTCAAATAAGGTAAATTTTCAGTTTGACACTGCAAATAAATAACTATATTGAACTCATATCTTACATTTTCCACTAACAATGATAGCAGCTGTGATCTAACTAAGCTTTCAACTATCAGAAACAAGCATAAATACTAACATTTTAGTAAAACTAAGAAATTTGGCTGCTGAAGGCTATATAACCAAATCAAGTACAAACTCTGAAACATAGCAAAACCTTTCAGAAACAGTATATATGCAATTATGTAACAAGCACCTTTTTTTTTGTTGTTTGAAAACAATTTAAAACAACAACATGAATATGAATAATAAAAAAAAAACTTTTTCCGCAAACTCAAGCATAAAACCAAATGAAACATGTATTGTAGTGAATTTTCTGTCCCTAAAAATAACACTTTATCACAAATTTACCATACTTTTATTCTTATGAAAAAGAATGTTAAAAACATTCGCTTTAGTAATGTAAAATTTTCTTCCTTTATGCACTAAAACTGAATTTTGTCATATCAGTGTCAAGAGAAGTAATGCAATCTAGTATTTCCTTCTTTTCCTTTATTACTGAAAAATATTATCAGTAAGTCACTCTAATTTCTTTCATCTTTATGTTAAGACTTAAGTTTTCTTTTCAATCTTTAAGTAACTCTCATACTTCAAACAAGTCCTTGGTAACTTTTTTTCCAAAAAAAGTGATCAGACAGGATTCTTCATGTTTTCATCCAACAATTCACCATTGATATTAAAACCCCTCTCAACATCTGCTTGGCCTTTGAAATAATACAAAGATTATTCTACAAACTTTCCGTAAATTAACAGCCTGTATTGTCTTGCATTAAACTATCCATAAAACTGTCTAAACCGTCTTTATCTTACTTAAATGAAAGACAAATTTCCCCTGGTGACTAAAACTTAACTCATGAATAGGCATCAATTGGGAAATTTCTCTTACCAGAGCAGGAGGGTTTTTTGAACTACTGCTCTAGAATAATCTCAGATTGCTTTAAAATGTTACAGTTTTGACATTTTTATAAATGATAAAACAACTTGAATATTAATAATTAGATTCACTTTTTCATTCCCTCATATTTTTCATACCAATCTTGTTTATCAATCTTAAAAAATAAAGTTCTTACATGAAAACTTGGTTACAATCAAATATTTTGGTAATCCTGACATAACCTCAATAATATTACAAATCTTTCATAGTCATTCTTTAAGTAAAATAAATACACTTATTTGCTTCGAAAATCCTTAGGTTTTTAAACCTTTCATTGTGTCAATTATATTTTTTTAACCTTTCTAATTTTGTAAGGTTTTAAACAAGTTTTTTCATATTAACAAAAAATAAATAATCTTCATGATTTTACATCTAAATAAAATAACAATTACTTCATACTATTGGTCTCATAACTTCTGTTATATTAAAGTGTAAAAGTTTAGTGAAAGTTCATTTTTTAGCTTACACCATTGGCTTTTCAAAAAGTGAGTGGTCATCTTTTAATGTAGTTGGTCATCATTTTTGTGGGTGGCCATCTTTTCATTTTTGAGTATTTAGAAAGGATGATACTGCAGCACATCTAAGCAATTTCCAATGATGTGGTCTTTTGGACCACCTAGAATTTTAAATAGGGTAGGGGTCTAAAGTGCTAAATTTATGCTGGGTGTATAAAAAAAAAATTATAAATTTCTTTTTTTATTGTAGCATAAAGTTTAACAGTTTAAAATTGTAAATCAAAGAATGGTGGTATATATCTTGCTAACATTAAAAAAAAAACATTGGCATAAAACTCCTTTAAAATGGAAATCCCATGGAAACCTATCAAAATCATCGTGTGCTGTTAAACAAATGTTTTATAGCATTATTTGCTTCATTTTATTAGTATTGTCAAGATTTTTTTTTTTTTTTGTAAAGAGACAAATTAACAAGAATGGAAAAATTCTAGATTCAAGCCGTCATTTAAAATAATTTTTTTAACTTATAAACCTTTTTTCGTCAATTTTATTTAGGTGATTTTGTTTAGATAACCAGTTCAACAATAAGATATTAAATATGATATAATTTCTTTTTTGAAAAATAATTATTTCAGAATTCTATATAAATTTATAAAGAATACTAACATATAAAACATATTGCTATAGCTCAAGCCAGTAGTTCTACACACCAGATTTCCACCTGAGACAATTTAGAAAACCCTTGTTATAATTTTTGAATAAAAATATTATGTATGAAATAAACTAGTCTATTGACACCTTTACATTTTCCCCCTAACATGAAGATGTCTTAAACAGTAAAATAAAGCTTGCTCTTAATACCATATACAGTCTAGATATATATATTTTTATTTAACACAATTCAAGAAAAAGAGTGATAATTTGTCAATCAATTTTATTTTTCTAACTTTTTAACTTAGTCAACAAATCACATAACAAGATTACAATTCCTCAATCAATGCAATATAAAAAGACTCCAAAATTTTTCTAAGCATACACTAAGATAAGTATTTCTTAGAAAAAGATCACACAATAACTCATAAAAGCAACTGAAATAAAAGATGGTAACATCACAACAATGAGTATTAGCTACACAAATGACAATTATATCATAATAATATATAGAGTGAAAATAATATACCACAATATCCAGTTATATTTAAATTTTTTATTATACACCGAGTTTAAACAAAGTATACAGCGTATGATTATTTGAACCTAGCAAGATAAAAGTAAAGTAAAAAAGTTTATTCTAAACTAATGCATTTTTGACTGTAACAAATATTTCACTTAAGCTTTATAGCCATAAGCTCAAATTAATCTAAAATTATATACTAAAAAAACAACTACAAATAAACAGAAAAATGCATACATTTCGTACAGCAATGACCCGCTCTTGTGTGATCGTTTTTTTCAAATGCTAAGTCCCATTGACCCGCAATTAAATCATGCGATACGACATATAACGTTCGCATTTATTCCTATATGAATTATTTCCACTCCTAACTTTGCGGCGGATGATCATTGAAAAAAATATAATTGTCGTTCGGTGTGTTAATATAGTAGGTGTAGGTAAACCACCATTTCCAAAGAAAAACAAAAATATTCAAAGAAAAAATCTTTTTTTTTTTTTTGAAGGAGGAGTGAAACTTTAAAACTAAGTTATTATAAAAGTGCTTATATGTTGATTTATAAAGTAATTTTTGTTTATGGCTGCTCTACGAAATACATTTCACAGAAAAAAGGTCAAACGAGTCAAAAACGTTTGTTTATAGATTTCCAAGAGCCTGAGAAGAGAAAGCACGTTGGATCTATTCAAAGATGTATTACTAATGCGAATTTAAAAGTATCAAGTGACACACTATGCCCCAAAACTTAAAGTAAGAGGAAGACAATCACCAAAAGACCCACCATCAATTTGGTCCGTTGTTTCTCTCAGTCAAATACCAAAGTCTATGCCCTTTAGTTTAAGATCAACTAAACGTGCATCATCATCCAGCCGAAATTCATTTGAAAACAAACTTGATTTATTTCATCACAAGATAACTTTAACTTCGATAATTTTTATGACACATTGCAACTAAAAAACGTAATTTTTCTGCAGGAAATTATTTTTTAATTTCAGGCAGTAAATTTTGTGTACATATCAACTTATTAATTTTTATGAAATTCGATCATTCTTTGAAATTTGAATCCTATTTCAACGGTGTGAAAAGAAAAGTACCTACTTTGTCTAATAGATGGTCTAAATTTGAAGAAATCTTGCGATATTTGAACTTTTTCACATGAAATAATAAAGAAATTGTAATGAATGAGCAAATTAATAAATAAATATAGCCTTTGTGCCATAATCAGAGAATTTCAGGATTTCAGAAGTTTCGTACACTTTATAAAAAATTATATTTTAAACTACCTTTTATTCAAATTTTAACACACATTATATCAAAACCATCGAAATTTAACGAAAAATTTATTTTAAAAGTTTTTGATAATTTAAATGATGGTCAAAGAGATGTATTACTTTACTAAGTTAAATTATTAGATGACCCAGATTATTTTGTGAAAACTTTTTTAGGCATCATGACAACTTGTATGTTCCTTGATATCTCAATTTTTATATGATCAAATTAATTTAACTGTAGAAAGGGTCAGAGTTTCAAAAGAATAACGCAAATTAATAGTATGTGACGAATAAGGTAATTTGTATACGAAAGAAATCGAAGTAATCCATAGCGTTTTATTTAAAGTTTGACACGTTTCGTGAAAGACCTGGGTTAACAACCGATGGGAAATGTTTGTTGTTTGACTTCGTCAACTTGATGAAAACATAACTTTTGCTATCACACCATTAATGAGTCAACTTTTAACACCTTCCCTTTATTAGATTACATTTTCTCAAATGCTTCTGACAAGATCACACTGCATGAATCAATTGAAATTTCTATTTCTGATCATAAACCAAACTTTTGTACCCGCAAAATCACCAGGTTTAGACCAGGCAAATATTCCAAATTATGAACTGATAATGTTAACTTGGCCCATGTATATTTCTCACAAAACTTTAAACAAACTATTGATGATACCGCACCCATGAAAACAACTAAAATTAAAATTAATTCTCAAGAGTGATTTGGCAAAGAATTTGCAGAAAAAACGGCCATAATAAGTAAGTAAGTAAGTAAGTAAGTAAGTAAGTAAGTAAGTAAGTAAGTAAGTAAGTAAGTAAGTAAGTAAGT
>JAUZNK010060609.1:0-14952 GCA_035046665.1 Euphysa ruthae
TCCGTTTTTTCTAGCACCTTCTCTGTTTCCGCTAGGTCGGCACTTAACTGCTCAAAATTGTTCCTTAACTCTACAATTTCTAAATTCAGTTGATCAATTTTTGTAGATTTAGTAATTTTATTTTTGCATAACTTTTTAGATAAAAAGTTTTTAATACTCCGTGTTTTTTGATATTTTGATGTTGGAGCTTTGCAAGGATTTTTTCCAAATATTCTCTCAGAAATTGATGAGTGTATATTTGAATGTTCAGCCATTTTTGTAGAATTCAGTTGTGCCGTAGTTTATCTCCTTCAATGACTATTCTAAAATGAGAGGTCATTGCAAACTTATTTAGACATTTGAAAAATTATTTAAAATAAATTTTTTGCCATTATTCTTGAAAATACCTTTGTTGTTTGAGTAGGACTCAATTTTCCATTTGTCAATTTATGACTGTTAGAATGCAAAAGGTTTACCATTAAAATCCGAATTTGCAATGCTTGCCTCAAAAAAAAAACCTTTTTAGTGTTTTTAAGACTTTATTCCAAAAAACAAGAATTGAAAAAAAACAGGTTGAGGATGTTTAGAATTAAACTCTGACGTATCATTTTTACTATTCATGAAATATGAACAAGAAATAAACAATTGACTATATTAACTTTTTTTGAACCTGGTTAAATATCTCTTTTCTCCTATTTATTACACTGGCGAGTTTGATTTTTCTAAGCAAACTGACAAAATATCTTTTTGTTCAGAAAATGGTAATAATCTACTTCTCGTTAAAGCGTTCGTCCCGACAACACATCGAGAAAACAATTTATAACTAGGTTTATTTTGCTTAGCTTTTATGGACATCGAAATGATAGGAAAGTAAATGTAGCTTTTTAAACATGTTAAATGATATAAAACATGAAGGGCATCAATTTATTTGGCATTTATCACAAAATAGCTATGCAGATAGCGTGAATTACGAGCTTATTGCGGTTGCAATGGCTAAAACGCATTTATAACTATCAACAACGCCACGAAGTCCAACCATTCTTGTTTTATAATAGAAAGGATCGCAGCTCAATTGCTTTTCACCGATCTAAATCTGCCAGTGGTCTTGGTTGTCTCACAAATTAACTAGGCAATTTTCCATTTAAATTTTACAGTGGTTCGGAAATCTGGTTGATCATCAAGAAGTTTGCCCTGGTTGGTTGGTACCCTTCATGCTACCCTTAAAAAATAAAGAAGCCCCAAATGCCCCCTTGTGCAATCCAAAGAAACTATATGTAATTAGACTAATAGGAACAGAGATACAAAACCAGTAGAACCAACTGCTGTTCTTAAGATTCAGCTTTGCTTTAGCGGAAAGAATAAGACTTTTCTTTAAAGGTTTAAAGGGTTATATTTTGGTCCAAACCTTACTTACCAGATCAAAGTTTTGTAGTAATGTAAACGAGAAATTTCTAATTCCAGCAGATTTAAACTATGGATTGCCTCAGTGATCTTTTTTTTTTTTAGTTTAAATGTTATAATAATAGACTGTTTTTGTATGATTCTCATACGCTGTTGTTTAATGTCTTTTTGTTGCTAAATAAGAATAGTGTGGTAGTAGTATAAACTAAACTTAAGATTTTATATGACTATTATGCTGTTATTGACATACTTTTATTTTTGTTATAAATTTAAATATAGACTCTTCGCAAACCAACACAAAGCTAAAAGAATCACTCTTCTATGTATTATATGCCGGTGCATGAATGTTACATTTAAATTATTTGGTAAAGTCTCCTATGAAACATTAACGGGGGACATGAGTTTATTATAAATTCAAAACTACAGCTTTTTTAACAGATAGCACAGCTTGCAATTTTTAAATTATTTGCTTTGAATTTTATATGAGATATTTTCTTTCCATAAATAATAAAGAATTGTTAGAAAACGTATTTTCACTTACTTCAAATAACCGCGTGTTTCATACTTCAACAATTTCTTTTAAAGTTACAAAGTGACGTCAAATTGAAATACGCAAAACAATATTGTTGGCCAAAGACGTAAATCTCAAAACGAACGCCCTTGGTTAAAAAAAATAAAAATTATGTCAATTATGCTTCCTCAAAAAAACAATAAAAAATTTTTTATCTCAATTAGATACTTATAATAGCAAGTTGTTAAAAATGTGAAAAATAATTGCGCTTTAAACGAAACGTATTCTTTCTCAAGTTTCTCACTCTTGAAGCACAACAACAATCTAAGCACTTTTTGAAATAATTTAAACTTTAGGTAAATATTCCAAACCATTATTAAACAAAAATAAATTCTAGGATAAAACCGCTTCGCTTTGATAGAGACGTTTTTATAAAAAAATACAAAATAGAAGTTAGCTTAGAAGCACTGCAATAAAAACACAATTCTATTCTGTTGAATTTTGTAGTACCTTACTAAAAAATGGCAGAAATGTCCATTAAAATGGAAAAACATACCTAGCGGGTAGGGACAGCTGGTTTCTGCCATTCTGTGCATAATTACAACTTTGATCTGAATCATAGCCGGGGCTATTTCTTGTGGTTAATTACTCAAAACCAGTGTATTACAGAATTGATAGAAAGTTAATGAGTATATTTACACAATGCTCCATCTCCCTGATGTTCTTATGACTAGGAAATGAAAATCAATTTAAAAGAAAAGGCTTTGAGACTAAATAAATTTCCTTTTATCATCTAGATTTTTTGCTTTTTTTTACGTATAAATAAATTGTCAGGTTATAAAATTCATACATAATTTGTTTGTGAAAACTTTTGTGAGAAGAAGATTTTTGGTATAAGCGCACTTCTAAAGAAAGAATGTATTTTTATTTTTTATCAAAAAATCTCAGGCATCAACTAATTTATTATCGGATAGGTTAACGCCAGAAGAAATTTGCGAGTAGTTCAAGATCGATTGATGTTATGTGTTTATTTACCCACATGCCATTTGACATAAGTTTTCCTCATTTACAAGAAAGTTGAAATCATTACCGATGTCTCTAAAGACCCACTAGTCTGCTTCCGACATTTTCAAAGGTCTTTGAACGTCTTACTTATAACCAATTAGTAAAATATTTCTATGTGGCTTTAGAATATTTTACAGCACCCAACATGCTTTGTTTAATTTTCTTAAAAACTGGCAAAATGCACGTGGCCATAATCAAAAAGTTGGAGCTTTGCTAATGGACCTATCAAAAGCACATGACACATAGCCCCATAACCAGCTAATTGCTAAGCTAGAAGCATATGGGGGTCAAATTTTATAGTCTCAAAATTTTATTTAGTTATCTTTCTATCAGAAAAATGCGTGTGTGCATTCTTAAACCTCCTGAAATCCTACCTAACACCATAAAATTTTTAAATTTAAACTCGCTTGAAATACGGGCAGCTCTAGCCTGGAACAAACTCACTAAAGAAATCAAAACTTCTAGAACACATTCCAAATTTAAAATCGAAAGTAAAGTCCATATACTGTAACTGCAAAATTTGTAGACAATAAGTTTTAAATTATTAATTTATTATAACTAAAATAATTTAGTTATAAATTATACCTTACTTTCATTTAATAAATTACTTCATAATTGTTAAAATTGGACTAAATTAGTTTTTGTTTTTGGAAACTAGATTTGTAAATTTTTCCAATTTGAAATAAAGAATACTTATTTACTTACTTACTTTTAGACGACTTCCATGATTAATTCAAAATACCGACAGATGGACACCCAAGCCGTGGTAGAAGAAGACTGACCTACATTGACAACCTGCTGCAGGACACGGGGTTGGAGAGTGACGAGGACCTGTCACAAACAGTCATACAAGATCGAGAGAACTGGAGAAGTCGTGTGGATTCGGTGGCGAAGCGTCCTGAAAGACGATGGAGATGAGCTGATGATTATATTCCGGGTGCCTGCGGGCTATAAAATAAAAAATACAATCTGTATTTTTTTTTTTTTTTTCTAAAAACCTATTAAAACAAACTTATGCTGAGATAAGCTCAAATTCACTCAAAAAGTCACATTTATAAAAAAACTCACAGAGGCTACTAATTGCTGAGTCTTGCACTAGTTGTGTAAGCAATGCAAACATTTGCTGAATTTGCTGTTTTTGCTAATTTTTCGTTTAAACTAGCATTGTTCGGTGCAATTCAAACTCAGGTTTTTTCACATCTTATTCCTTTTCTTTCAGTGCAGCTTAATTTTCTGAGTGTTCGCGTAAACATTTGAAAGTTTCTGAACCAGAGCTCTTTAACCTTTTTTGCTTATCATCACTATCTTCCACTTTCCTCTTTTTCGATTTTGCAAAAGTTTCCATGGCTTGATGTCACATTTCCTATACAACTTCTTTTTCGCTTTCAGTTTTTTCATTTTTCATGCCTTATAATATAATATTTTCCAGTGCAACCTCTACAGGTGTAGGTTCAGGAAAAGCTATACCACTTGTATTAATCTATTCGCTTATTTTTGCCTCATAATTAGCTTTGAGTGTATTGAAATGGTCACGTACTACTCTCTGTTCAACTAAATGTTTTTCCACTTGATTGGTTAAGATTTTCAGCAACTAAGGTTCATGCGTTAACACGTTCCTTTGTTTTTTGTTTATTACTGAGAGGTTCATATAATAAAACTTTCTTTAACAACATTTCATCCTTTAAATCTTTCCTCACCATGAGTATTTTAAAAACAATTAGTAAACTTTTAAAAAATCCATAAATTAATTAAAACCAGTCATTGTTTATATTTTGAAATAACCACAGCATTTTAAGTACATTTTACAATAAACACATTTGCTATAAAAAATTCCCGATATAGATTGCTAGCCAAATATTAATAAAAACACCATTGTGAAACATGTTCGACATAATTATGTTAAAATATATTCAAGTACAACTCTAAATAAGACTATAGCTAGATATGTAAAAACATGTTCAATTAGTACTCTAAAAAAACTGTTGTGAAGCTGTTTTTTTTTTTTTTTTCTGAAAAATGTTGCTTTGTTTTTTCAATCACTTCGAGGTCTATGATATCGTGTATAAAGTTAAAACTATAAAAATAGTAGCATAACTTATTGGCAAACTTTTGTTCTACTTCCATCTTAAAAAAAAATCTAAACGAAAAGAAATGTTTTCTTGAATTTTTCTAGAGAACATCTTGGCTCGAGGTTTAAAGTTCTAGAATATGGGAGGATAGTAGAACCCGTAACTGAACATGAGCAATAAAACATAAATGCCTTAATTTAAAATCCCGTCGTAGATGATTTCCCAACATTATTGCTTAAGGTCTCTACTCCTCCCATGCTATCTGTGAAAGCTCCTATCTGCATCTGCTGTATTCTCTCTTTTGTTAAGAGAGTTTTGGAATGGTTTAAGTGTCAATAGCCGTAAATGAATACATGAAGTGCACTACGAAAGAGATGAAATCTCTCTGAAACATATGACTTAGTTTCCCAAGAGAAAGACTGAGTTGTCTGAAAATTCTTGCACAGCAGCTCTTTGGTTAAAGCATGTACATTATGTTTTTGTTAAACAGGTTTTAATCCTTGGCGAAAGATGGAATTATTGGCATATTTAATCAAAAAATTCTATGGTAAATCTGCCATTGGTCAATCAACTAAAGTATGATTAGCCGAATTTATCTTCAATCTATTTATGGGAAACCATAAATTTTAATATAACAAATCCTAATGAAGTCGTTAAAGAACAGATCGGGCCCAATTGGCAAAGGAATGTAAGAGAATATTATATGTGTGTGGACAATAATTATGTAAAAGTAAGCAAGTTATATCAAGATTACTATAATATTAAAAATACATACTTTAAAAGAATTTTTTCAAATATTGATATTTATGCCTAGTCTTTTGTAAGTGCTTAAAACATGTATTAAATTGTTGCTTCATCAACGGGTTATCAACAGTTTTTTTATGAACAACCATGCAGAAAATGTATATTTTTAAATTCTTCTTTGTTGTAGGTGTGCTGAAGTTACAGAAGTTCTCAGTGTATTCACATCTTTATTAAAGGTAGGTAATATGCAATTCAAAGAAATACGCAGCATGTTGTTATATGTGACGAAGCTAAGGAAACAGGAGAGTCTATCCGAAGCTTGATGGAATAATTTTTTCTAAATGTTGCCTTCTCAAGATAAATTCGATAAAGCAGCAACCCGTTTTTCGAACTTCTTCAAAAGTAGCTATGAGGCTTTCGGGGTGAAATAATCCCTTACGACGGACGGTACTTCTAGGAAGTACCGTCCTGTCTGACCCAAAACCCAAAATTTTTGTAGATTCTTGTATTTTTGTAATCACATATTGTTATATTACAATTTTGCTAAGCTTCATCCGCGGGGTTTCTAGGATGACAATTACGTTTTGTCGGAGATCATTAAATGAGTGGTCTTGGTTCGTGTGAACAAAACAAGTCTGCCTATCTATTCCTAGACATACAAGGTAACTTTTATGATTCTGTAACTTTCATATCTTGTATCTTACTTTAAAGATTATTTAGATATGAGGTTTAGAGTGTTAAGTAACCCCCAGCAACGGCACTCTGAGGGGGCTTATAACTAACCAACCGAGGATAATTTTTAAGTTTTTGTGTTTTCGTAGTATATTGCTGTACTTCAACATCACCAAGTTTCACCTATGAGATTAAGCTTATGTGGCAAACTTACTTAAATTGATCAAAAGGAAAATGTAGTTTACAACAGGAGAAGTTTTGTTTCGTGAGGGATATATAGATACGTTTCAAAAAGGTCTGGCGAATCAAGGGACTTCATTATTCTGATGAAAAGCTAGTAGAAGGCCAAAAATATATTGACATTAAAAAATGACTTTGTCGATGAAAGTTCCGAATATACCCATCCACCATCACAAGATATGAGCAGGAGTTAAACGATACTTTTCAACAAACCTTGAGTGTTAAGCTCTAAGAAAATATTTTTTTTTTTTAATTCTGAAGATGTTCGTCACAGCTTTTTGAAAATATTTTAAACTGAAAAAAGGTTGAAAAGTTGTTTAAGCTGAAAAGTGCCTCAAGCTGTTCATCTACGATTTATCTTTCAGGTATTACCCAAAGTGTTGCAGTGAATCTATCACAAATAACCAATATTAAACGATCAATTAGGCCACAGAGGTAAAACAGGAATGTACCTTCAAATCTGCAACGAAGAAAGGATATTCCAAGGTTAATTGAACGAAATAAACTCACAAAGGCAGCAGACCATTTTCTTCTACATGGTAGTGGTGTAAAGGGCTGTTAAAAAGATAGCCATTTTCTTCATCCAACTATGCATCCGGGCACTGGCAGTAAGCAAACACTGGTTTATAGATTCAAGCTCTGTCCTGGGATCTTTTTTCATATTTATTCAGCCTATAATTTGGTAAACAACCAGATCCTGTCATGCGTTTTTGCCCTTCTACCAAAAAATTTCGAATTTGTTAAGTCCTTAATATGCAGCCTATGTACATAACGCCAGATCATGGCACAGGCCGCGAAATATCATTATTAAATCTCATACTTTTCAATCACGTTGCTACCAAATTATGATAGAGTTTGCGAGTCCTTCATTTATAACAAGCTATGAAATTTCAGTATCTTCGAACAGTATTTTTTGGAAAGAAACATATAATTTTTAATAACGTAATTTGACTAAATACAGGATTGTCATGTCAAGTTTATTTCAAGTTTTAAAATCTCTTCGTTGAAATTTAATAAAAAAGAACGCATCATTTAATAATTTTATGTTAAAATAGTGAATATGCTTTGATGCTGTAGTTCAATTACAGTTTTTAAACACTTTTTGCGTAAATTCGCGCCATGAAACTTTTTGAAAAACTTCATTCCATGCCTTGAAACAAAAAAATTAGCGGGAAGTTATTCTGGTTGATTTTGGTTTTGTTGAAATAGCTCTGAATACTACTTGTTATTGAACCTTAAAAAAAAAACTTTTCTAAAAAAGGCAAAGTAAGTAAATAATTATTATTCAATACCAATAAAAATACGACAAAATAAATGTTAAAAATTTATGTGTAATAAGCGTAAAGTCCGCTGCAGAAAGTTTTAATAACATAGGAGGTTCATTAGAGAAAAAACGTATTAGATAACCAGTGGCTCGTGGCTATTGACAATTAGTTCTCGGAGGTTTGGCTGGACTGCTAAAATAAAAACGGGCATATTGAAGTTATAGTTTGTTAGAATTAACTTTTATCCACGTTAATAATACTTTTGAATTAAATATGCAATTAAATATGCAATTAAATATGCAATTAAACGTTTTAAACAGCGTTGTTTCGCTTTATCAGTATTTTTTACGAACAATCGAACTAAAACTTGCACATATTATACACCAGGAAAATAAGAATGCTTTTTCTTAACGAATTTTTTTCGTCAACTGTTCGTTGGCTAGTGATCATAGGGATCTCAAGGTTAGGAAGACCCAACTAGAATGAAACTGGACCATTTTAATCAGTTCCAAATTAATACGGTTTATTAACATTAGCTAACCAGATGTCTTTATAGATATATACCTGTAAACAATACCAGCCATCATTCCTCTTTATCTTCCTAAGTGGTAATGAGATGGTTGTTCCGCCCTAAAATGTATTGAAAATGGGCTTTTTATTACTGAATGAATATTTAGTGCAAAAAGCACAGTTTTTCGTGATCTGAGATATAGAGATTTCCAAAATGTTAAAGTGATAGAAATCAAGTTAAATATAAATAGGTGTTACCAGTATATACATTAAACCCTAAACGTTCACCTATTTGCAATTATAAAATGTTAACAGCAAAAAATATATCTTCTAACTTCTTTTAGCCCCTTACGAAATAAATGAAAAACAAACACGGCTTTTGTATTTGTTAATGTAATTATAATATATGAAACTAGCTGTTCACCCGCCAAGATTTGGCTAACTGGTACATATTTTAGAATGTGGCAATCTTTAAATAGAGTCTAGAATTAAATAAAAACAAATATGAATGTAAAGAAATTTCGTTGAAAAAATTATACCGTTATTATTGTTGTTTTAAATATATTATGTGCGTTCTATTGATCAAGCGGTATAAAGGTGTGTATTGTTTGCCTTCAAGCTCGAGCTATATAGTTTTATATAAAACACAATTAGTTCAAATTTTATTCCTGCTCCGTAGATGTTTCCCGTTATTCATTTGAACAATCAAGACAAAACATTTTAAAAAGTAGTAACAGAGTTTAAATAAAATATTTAGATGTTGATCTCTATCAGAGTGAACTTGCAAAAGCTGAAAAAGTCAAATATTTGAAAAGATCGATGGTGAAAGTTGAAGATTTACCGCCGCCGGGAGCCTACCTGCCTATTAACAGACTATATTATATGAATGGGACAATTGCAAGTTGCTACCATATAGAAACAACGATAATAAGAGCCCAAATGTTCCAATATAACAGATGGGTACAAATGGACATGAAGAACCTTCAATTTGGAAATATATCTTCAAAAGTAAATAAGAACTTTGTTTCGATCTTTATGAATTTATATTTGATACTATTCATTGCTATGTATGTGCTGAGAAATAATCCAAGTTCGTGAGAGAATTAAATCACGGCTCCATATGGATTTAAATGAATCAAGTAATTTGCGTTGCTTTAATGTATTTGACCGCAAGCTAATGTATTTAAAACAAATAATTTAAGGAAATTTTCTGTCAAAGCCTCCAGTCCTATGTGTCAAACTATGAAATATTTTATACTTTTGAAGAAAATCTATAAATGGTCAGGTAACTAAATTATATTATTGGATTGTTAATTCTCATGTCCCAAAGCAATCTTCAATGCATCAAGAGACATTGAATATTCTTTACCCATAGATTTATCTATTTTAGCCGTTTTAACAGAGGAAGGCTGTTTTTCGACAAATTGATTACTTGTGCTAAACTTACTCGTTTAGTACAAAAATATCTCCAAATAATATCTAATAAGTTTGTCGAATTTCAAATGAAAATAATTTTCCAATCGAATTTCTTAATAGGGGCATTGAATTTTTATTTTACATGTTTTTATATGAACTTGTATCTTATCATGCGTAGATGAGTTTTCATCAACCTTATAGGTCATTTATTTTCACCCAATTTAGAACTAAATACTAGAAAAAAGCGAACTTTACATTTAATTTTCACTCATCTACAACTTAGTACTTACTTATTCGGTTTTTTGAATTATGGAGACGTTTTCTTAGATTGACGTGGTAAGTATTCAACTTTGAGTACAGAGGTAAAGATTCTAAAATGAATTTTGCTGCTAAATGCAAAGATTCTACCTTGATTTAGGTTCAGGGAAATTTTTATAAAAATAGGTATTAAATTTTGTTTTTTGATTTTTAACAATAAGCAACTCGTGCTACATATTAATAACAATTTTAAATAAATGTGTCGTTTATGTAGATTACTGGTGCATTGTTCCAAATTCATAACATTTTTTTGGAAAAAAACAAATTAAAAAAATAACTTTCCCTCAATTTTGGAGAAAAACAACCGCCATTCTAATACCTAAAATTGGAGACAAATCTGACTCAAGTAATTTCGGCTATATTCCTCTCAAACCAGGTTCACTAAAAGTGTTTAGTTCTACCATATGATATCTTCTGCCTCAGATTTTTATTGCCAGAAAACAGCATCCAAAAAAGCTTTTTCTTTAACCTCTACGGTACAGTAATATAAGTGACTGCGTTAATCACACTTGTTGGCAATATAATTAATTAGGTTTACCATGGTCTTTTAAAAGCCATGTTTCGATATTATCACTTTCCCGGTCAAATTATTGAAATAGTATATAAGAGTCGAAAGAAACATCCAAATATTGTCATAATTTTTGACGAATGATTTAAGGACGTTTGTGTACACAAGACCGGCTTGTCTCGATAATCTCAGTCAAAACAAATCGCACATCGGTAATTTAGGGAAGGAAAAATACATATGTATGCACACATAAAATATTATTTGGCAGACAAAGTGATGAAAAAGAAAAAGAAGCGAAAGAAAGTTGAAAGTTCAAAGAAAGCGGATGTTTCAAGAGGTAGGCTTTCTCTGAACTAATAAAAATTATGAATATTTACCCAGGATAACCTTTTATCTTCATAGCCAGTTGGCTCTCCTATCCAATGTGGGTCCTGCAATGTTCTATTTTAGAGCTTAAATCTGATTTTAATTATGCATAGAAACTTCCAACGTCGATGTAAAAATGTTTTTCTTTTTCTTATTATCTATATTGGAATTTAGATTACCTCCGAGAGTTTTCTGAACCCAAAAAAGATGGAGAAGACTTTACATATCTTCATACTCCAAGTAGCTCTACAAAGAAGAATTTAATGGTGGTAACAACGATGGTGATGCAGCAATAAGATACTGCACCCACAACCTTTGTGATTCATCGAGTGAAAAAGTTGGTGATGTGAACAAATATAGAGAACAAGAAATTCTGTTTAATTTACCTTGAGGTTGCCAGTTTTCCTCTGCTCAGAGTAAGAGAGATCGATCTTTATATAACATTCGAACTTAATTACAATAGATTATAAATAAACTTTTTTTGCCTTGCCAGGTTTTTGATATTATTCTTGAACTAGCTTTATTTATACCCGCCAAAATTTGGCTAATTCGTGCATTTAAAAAGAAGTCTTAAAAGAAGTTAAAAGAAAACCGGGGAACCAGGGCATCGATCCCTGTCCTTCTTACGTGCTAAGCCAGCGTTTAACCATTCGATCTAAACTTCTCACAGTTTCTTAAAAAACTTTTGTTTGTTATCCCCAATAAAGGCATTGTGAGAGCCCTTCACCCTTCCTATAGAGGATGAGATTTCTATCTTTTAAAGGAATTTTTAAAATCCTTTTTGAAAGAGGCTGACTAAAAAGGGTGAGATTGTTGACAACGGAGGGATAGCACTTTGTTTTGTGATATTTAGAGTTCTCAGCCTGTGTGTGTGTTTTTGTGTGTGAGTGGGAGAGGGGGGTTGGGGTAGGTTTGTTTTTCTCTATGTTCAGGCGATATGAACAAAAACTTTTATGTTAGTCATACTACTCTCAAGTGTTTAATAAACTCCCCCGCCAGTTTGATAATTTTCATAAAATTTTCTGACCTCCGAACCTTATTTAGTCTCCCCCACACATTTCTTAATATTTTCAAAAAAATTTTTTGAACAAAAAAGTTAATAAAAATTTCGATAATTGCGCTTATGTTACTTCATATTTTATTTCATTTTCTTAGTCATTAAAATGCCTCATTTGATTTTAAAATCTGACCAAACCCACCCCACCGCTCCCTCCCTAAAACCGGTTCATTAAGTACTCGAGTATATGCAATATTAATATAATGTTTCAATGTTTTCGCCTAGAGGGTAAATTTCAGAATATTGGTAAATGCAGAGAATCTGGAGAGAAATGATGGATATCCCGGGTTAAGGCAAGTTCTCTTGAGTACCATCCAAAAAGCATGTACACTAGGAAAAATCAAATTTCACACACTTTTTTTACGGTTTTATAAGCACGATCTTTTAAACATTTTAATCTAATTTAACATATAATTTTATTTCTAAAGCATATGTACGCATTAAGAATGATTTTTTCCCCTTTGCACATTTTCACGTTTTTCACTTGACCTGCTTTGAGACTGAAAACCACAAAATTGTTGTATAAATAAGTATGAAACCACCCCACCCCACACACGCATCACATACAGAGACAGTGCAGAATTCCAAAGCTAATATTTTGATAGAAAGCCTTCTTTGCCTTTTCGTTTCAACAAAAACAGTTTCTGCATTTTTAATGAGATTACTGGAAGTACTTGCGAACCACCCAAAAACACCTGCGACATGCTGGGAGCATAACAACCAAGATGGTGATTTACCAATCAAGTACAATGGAGTTCCTTACATTTGGTTTGGTATCGAGAAACACCAGTGTTATTAGGGTAAAGATCGAGGCACAACTATAAAGAAAATTTATCGACTAGAAAAATTTCCGCATATGAGCTACTGCCAACAAGAAAATTTTGGTTTTATCAAATATGTCCGTCCAAAAGCAAAAAAATTTTGTCGATTGTGATTTAGCCTTTGAGAATTATCCATGCGATGCCCGGTAAGATACCTCAGAAATGCCCGAATGCTTATTAATATGTCTACAATTAAAGAATTCTTCTCTCATCTAGAATAACATTTAAAAATAGGAAAATCGAATACTACCTTTTATCCTGCTTACCTCAAATGTAGAGACATCGTTTTCAAGGAAGATATAAGTAACAGAAAATGTTTATGGCTATGTGCAGCAAATGAAAGGAATGGCTTAATCGTGAATATTTTGTTCAAATCACACGAAGTTCACTATCTGTGAAAATTTAGTAAACGCTATTTGTTATTATTTGTTTAAAATTTAATCTTAGACATAAAAATTGCATTTTTGCTATTCATCATTTTCTGGTGCTTCATTTTTTGAAAGCTTAGCTGTTTTAACTGCCTCCGGTGAGGTTATCATTTTCAATACTCCTTTATGGTTGTGCCAGTTATTATTTTCAATAATTTTTTAATGAATTTAAACATAGCTTTGCCAGCTAAATCGAGTACTGCATCGGAGACTATTAAATCTTCAGACCCATCTAACTTGTTTGTAACAAACAGAGATTTAAAACCTTTACCCTTTAGACAAGAAAACTTTGTTATCTTTCGCATCTTAGTTGTCTAAAACATAGATGTCAACACTCTTAAAGTTGGATGGATTAATTTTTTTTGGTTAATACTTGATAGTCTCTAGTATATTTTCTTCTGGATAGAAACCCTATTTTGTCCATTTTTTGTTTAATAGTCACTTTCTTCTCAACTGAAAAATTCCATGGTCACATGAAAAGATTTTTATTCTTCATTAGACATTCTAAGAGAAATTTTTGCAAAACTGTAACTCGCTGAAGAAAACTACTGAATAATTCTAATCTGCTGGTTTTTAACAAGGTTCTAGCAGGTTTTTAACCTTTTTTTAATCAATAGAAATAATTATCAAAGCATGTTCTAGCAATTATTACTTAAAATAAACATGGAAATTATTATTCTCCATACAGGAAGGCCTGATTACCAGAGAAAATTCAGTCATTTAATTATGTAGAAATATTTATGTTTCTCTTGTAGCGTGGTTTGTTTATTAAAGATATATCTCAACTCAGTGGTGGAATATTCCGATTATTTATAAAATGTTATATTCATCAGCAAAGAGCGAATTCTATATATGTAAAGTTCAATGGATATCGATTATGTAAGATTTGTATTTTTCAATTTTATATCAGTCAATTGAACTACATTGTAGTGTACTCTCGACACTCTAATTGACGGGCACTCTGGAATAAGCGTCCACCATGGAAATTTTTTTCGAAATAATGAGCGTCCACTATGTAATAAGCGTCCACCCTGGAAAATCTGATGAATATTAATAAGCGTCCACCATGAAATAAGCGTCCACCCTAAATTTTGAATTTTTAGGTTTCTTAATTGTTCGACTGGTAAAAATGGTTAGGAAAAGAAAGAAAAAACGCCTTTGTTACATCAAAACATGATAACCTTAACAAATATGAAAACTTCAACAAATATTTTTTTGACAAATTGATAAAGATCACAAAGTTACATGAAACATTCCTCGTTGTGATAACATTGTTTGCACATAGGACATTCGAGCCATTCATTATCTGACTCTTCGTATTGCTTATTACACTCGGCACATTTATTATCGTCCTTGGGTTCCTTTACGACATGTCCGCATCGCTCATCAAATATTTCGTCTTTAATGACTTCATCTACACTTCTACAGCTTCTATATCCACTTTCTTTTTTACTCAATACGTTCCCTAGAAAGCATATAGTTTTGTTTCACAAAAATGTCCATAACTTTAAAAGTCAATGTCTTCTGTGAAGATGATTCGTTTCTGTGTAACGGCATTTGATCGCCGTTATAGACTTTCGGG